>JAGFPH010006173.1:54530-80676 GCA_018207615.1 Philaenus spumarius | reverse complement strand
GTAAATTTAACGTCGTCGTTTAACATCGAGGATACAATGCACAAACACATCTTTCCGATCACCCAGTCGTTTTGGAACACCCTGTACATATAGGAGGCTGTGACAATGGCTGCGATAAGATGAGGACGTATTGTAAATTTAACGTCGTCGTTTATCATCGAGGATACAATGCACAAACACATCTTTCCGATCACCCAGTCGTTTTGGAACACCCTGTATAGGCTGCGATATATCGACAAGATGGCGAACTAGGTGACGACGGCTTGTAAATTTAGCAACGTCGTTTAACATCGAGGATACAGTTCACATACAAATTTTTCCGATCACCCAGACGTTTTGGAACACCCGGTATAGGCTGTAATATATCGACAAGATGGCGAACTAGGTGGTAACTGATTGTAAATTTAACGCCGTCGTTTAACAATGCACATACACATCTTTCCGATCACAAAGGCGTTTTGGAACACCCTGTATAGGCTGTAATATATCGACAAGATGGCGAACTAGGTGGCGACGGATTGTAAATTTAGCAACGTCGTTTAACATCGAGGATACAATGCACATACAAATTTTTCCGATCACCCAGACGTTTTGGAACACCCTGTATAGGCTGTGATATATCGACAAGATGGCGAACTAGGTGGTAACTGATTGTAAATTTAACGCCGTCGTTTAACATTACACATACACATCTTTCCGATCACAAAGGCGTTTTGGAACACCCTGTATAGGTTGCGATATATCGACAAGATGGCGAGCTAGGTGGCGTCGGATTGTAAATTTAGCAACGTCGTTTAACAATGCATATACAAATTTTTCCGATCACCCTGACGTTTTGGAACACCCTGTATAGGCTGCGATATATCGACAAGATGGAGAACTAGCTGACGACGGATTGTGAATTTAACGCCGTCGTTTAACAATGCACATACACATTTTTCCGATCACCCTAGCGTTTTGAAACACCCTGTATAGGCTGCGATATATCGACAAGATGGCGAACTAGATGGCTACGGATTGTAAATTTAACGCTGTCGTTTAACAATGCACATACAAATCTTTCCGATCACCCGGTCGTTTTGCAACACCCTGTATAGGCTGTAATATATCGATAAGATGGCGAACTAGGTGACGACAGATTATAAAAGTAACAACGTCGTTTAACATCGAGGATATAATGCACATACAAATTTTTCCGATCACCCGGTCGTTTTGGAACACCCTGTATAGGCTGTAATATATCGATAAGACGGCGAACTAGGTGACGACAGATTATAAAAGTAACAACGTCGTTTAACATCGAGGATACAATGCACATACAAATTTTTCCGATCACCCGGTCGTTTTGGAACACCCTGTATAGGCTGTAATATATCGATAAGATGGCGAACTAGGTGACGACAGATTATAAAAGTAACAACGTCGTTTAACATCGAGGATAATATGCACAAAAAAATTTTCCGTTTACCCAGTCGTTTTGGAACACCCTGTACATATAGGAGATGTCCGACAACATTAACCCTCACCACCACACCCACATCCACCCCCCACGCCCCCTCCACACTCACCCAAGGTCCACCCCCACACTCATCCAAGGGTTTAGAGTCACGCGATTGGCCCCCCACCCCTCTTGGACTCAGGTATGGCATCCTCTACTCGCGCTCTATACGTCTGTCATTACAATTAAAAAATAGGGACCTCTTCGTGGAACACCCGGTATATAACCGAAGTACCACTCACTCACTCACTCACTGACACACTCATCACGATTTCTCAAAAACTACCAAACGGATTGAAATGAAATTTGGTATGTAGCTTCCTCTAGAGTCACAGGTGCTTACTAAGAAATGGTTTGAAAAATTCGAAATTTTACGTGGGGTTTGGGGGGGATCAAAGTTATTAAAAAACTATTACTTCAAAACAACCGAACGGATTGGAATGAAATTTGGTATGTAGCTTCCTCTAGGGCCATAGGTGCTTACTAAGAAAGGGTTTGAAAAAGTTCGAAATTTTAGGGGATGTTTGGGGGAATCAAAGTTATTAAATTACGACTTCTTCAAAACTACCGAACGGATTGGAATCAAATTTGGTATGTAGCTTCCTCTAGGGTCATAAGTGTTCACTAAAAAAGGGTTTGAAAAAATTTGAAATTTTAGGGGGGTTTTGGGGGTAAAAATTACTAAACCACGATTTCTCCAAAATTTCTGAACAGATTGGAATGATATTTTGGTATGTAACTTCCTCTAGGGCCATAGGCACTCGCTAAGAAAGGGTTTAAACAAATTCGAAACTTTAGGGGGGGTTTTTTGGGAATCAAAGTTATTAAATCACGATTTCTTCAAAACTACCAAACGGAATGGAATTAAATTTGGTATGTAGCTTCTTCTAGGGCGATAGGTGCTCACTAAGTAAGGGTATGAGAAACTTCGAAATTTTAGGGGGGTTTTTGGGATCAAACTTATTAAATCACGATTTCTTCAAAACTAATAAACAGATTGGAATGAAATTTGGTATGTAGCTTTCTCTAGGGCCATAGGTGTTTACTAAGAAAGGGTTTGATAAGGTTCGAAATTTTAGGGGGGGGGTTTGGGGGGATTAAATTATTAAATCACGATTTCTTCAAAACTACCGAACGGATTGGAATGAAATTAGGTATGTAGCTTTCACTAGGGCCATAGGCGCTCGCTAAGAAAGGGTTTCAAAAAATTCGAAATTTTAGGGTGGTTTGGGGATCAAAGTTATTAAATAACAATTTCTTCAAAACTAAAAAACGGATTGGAATGAAATTTGGTATGTAGCTTCCTCTAGGGACATAGGTGCTCACTAAGAAAGGGTATGAAAAATTTCGAAATTTTAGGATTGGTTTGGTGGGATCAAATTTACTAAAATCATAATTTTAGACCTTTTATTATTATGACAATAGTGCTTTTATTATTTAAGATCTATATATATGAAAGCCAAATACCACTCACTGACTGAACACTTAAAAAGAATACAATTACGTTAAAATGACTGAAAATACCAACCACAACGGGCAACGCCGTACGGGTCAGCTAGTCATATGATATATACCCAGTCCATAAGGCAATAACAAAAAAGAAAACAGTTATGAATGCATATATGTACAAAATGTACGTATAGAAAATATTACTAAGCGCCAACATGATTTTACTTGCCTAAACATAAACACTGCTTTAGTAGGTTTTGAATCGACTACCTTCTAAAAAACTATTAATTTAACTGTGACCATTATAATAACCTTAATGATCATTTACTGTGTACATTCTTCTAACTTTCATTTAGTTTAATAGTTGAATATGCTTTATTATACCAATAAAATTATAACGCACATCAAGTTACAACCCCAAATCATTGCAAAAGAGGTTAACCAACGCAAACATACATTAGTGTTAAATTTATACGTTTTGTGTAGTGTTCTCCGTTCCCCAGCACACAGCAGTAAAACAGCAGTTATGTTAATGGAACAACTCCAACGCAGTACATTCGCTCGCTACGCTCAGATTTATCTTTGAGGTGTTGCTGAGATATACTTTTAACCCTGTTATAGCACTTCACACACCTTTAACGGTAGCGTTTAGTTACTGTGGTGATTAGTAATAACACTATTCTTTCTGTATTTTTGCGGTTACGCCTATGGTAAGCTTGATACAAAATATAAATAAAGTTAGATTTTTCATTTACAAATTTTTAAACATCTTGCAACATCCACCAGGATGGTATATGTAAAATATATTATGTAATTGTGAAAACTACCTTTTATTTTGTTCCGTCCAACAAAGGTTATTTTTAAAATCCTAGATTGCCAGTTTCGGCGTACTATGTCACCATCATCTGATCTGCTCGTATATATTAAAATCTCTCACAAATTTCATAAGCGTATAAACACTTTTTTATTTGTCCCAACTGCAACTGTGAGAAGTAACAAACAACAAATGGCATTTAACACCACAGTGGTCGCTCTATTTTGATAACCCGAGTGGTCGCGCGGGGTACAGGTGTACCACACACAAATAATTACTATTTTATTCAATACAAATCATATTTTTAGATTAAGATTGGTTAAAAAAAAGTCTAAGTAATAGTTTAACATATTAATGGACAAAAATATTTACAATTTAGACATTAATTTATATAGTTACAATATAGTTACATTTATTTACATAAAAGTAACTGTAATCTAAATGTCTCGTGAACAATAGTTCCTTGTAATAGTTCCTTGTAAGTTCCTTGATGGCGACATTGTCGTTGAAAAGCGTTTGAGGTTAGTAAACGTATTTATTGTGAGATTTTGTGTTTCGGTTTTATCTAAGTTACTTTCTCACAAGTCAAGCTCATTAGTTATCTATTTACATATCCTATTCTGGAGGCTAAACCAACTAAAATGAATAAAAGGTAATGTTTACAATTATTGCATAACATAATTTATTCGTGTCTCTATCTCAAACCATGGTTGATATAGTAGCCTAAATTAAAATTTCGCATATAATACAATACAATACAATACAATACAACTTTATTGCTTTAAAGTACAGTGTACATAAGCAAGATGTTGACCATTTACAAAAATAACATATTTTATGACATTGTTCGTTCTTTTCCTTAGTTTTCTCTAATTAAAAACTTGTTTGGTGTATTTATGATATATACAAAATTATTTCAATATAACTATAATATGAAACACAATTTCAGATACTGAAATAACACAAAATTATACAAACAACAACAATATCAGTACATTTACACATGAGTTAGTTATTTGAAGATATTTACTAAACTAATTTATTACATTAAATTCAAAATGGATTTCCTAAGTTTTAGGCTATACACAACAAAAAGGTAGACATTTTTCATGGCCTGTACTGAGTTTGAAGTTAAAATTGACTCCATATTATATAAATGATGCATAAAATTGGAATTGTTTAAATATTTACTTCTAAAAAGATTATACCCTTCACATTCCAACAAAAGGTAAGTTATAGTGTCATTTCCTGTTACACATATTGGGCAGATTTCACTGTGGTTAAAGCTATAGTTGTCTTTTGTAATATTAATCTATTATATTTCTTGCCAGCAAGACGTAACTGAGTTATAATTCTAAGTATGTATAAAGGACAATTATCTTCAAAGTACGTTTCACAGGGGGTTAAGCCGCTTATATGTCTGTAGTAATCATTAAATCTTGAATTTAAAACGGACTCAATGTCTGAGCATATTAAATTGTTCTTGAATTTTCCAACTAAATCTTTTCTTGAATTGATTACTTCCCAGTGGTTTTGACTCTTCCAGATATTTTCTGCTCCAATCCTTTTCAGCTTGCATCTAAGCCAGGTAACCCAATTGTATGGGACATCATGTGAGGAGATAGAGGCAAGTTTGAGGTAGCACAGCCTTGGCAAACTATCATTATTCATTTGAAGCAGTGCAGTCCACCAGTTTAACATTTGTTTAAACACTTGAAGTTCTAGATGCACTCTGCCAGTCTCAATTCTCACATAAGCATCTGGCGTATTTCGAGGAAGGTGTAACAATCGTTTTAGGAAAGTCAGCTGTACTCTTTCCAGGATGTTCACATATGGTGGTGCCCATGTTTCGCTGCAGTATTGTAGAATGCTGACTACCAGTGAGTCAAAAAGTTTACAGTTGACCTTCCAGGAATCTGAGTGTCCCTTAAATATTATCTTATTTAGTTCTGGAAGTGCAGCAAGGCCTCTTGATGAAATAATAATTGCTGCTTTTCTGAATTTGCTAGAAGGAGGAAAATTTTACGCCCAAATATTTCTGTTCATTAACAATTGCAATTGATTCATTGTTATAAAAAAGCTGTTTAAGTTTTCCAGGGGTTTTTCCTTTATGAAAAATCAACGCTTTTGTTTTCAAATTATTGACCTCCAAACCATTATCATCAAAGTATTCTTTTAAAACAGCCAGTTTACGTTGTGCATCAGATCAGGAATGAGACAATATGATGATATCATCGGCATAAAGAAACATTAATACTTCTCTCGTCTCATTAATACTGATTCCTGTTAAGCCTTGAGATTGGAAGAAGTTTACTATATCATACAAAAACAAAATAAATAATGTCGAGCTGAGAACTTCTCCTTGCAACACTCCAGATGTTACTTTAAAGCTATTGGATAATGTTCCTTCTTGGTCGATTGAGACAGTAGCAGTTTCATAGAGGTTTTGTATAATTCTTGTCAGCTTACCACCCAGACCCAATTTGTGTAGCTTAGACCACAGTTTATTGTGAGGAACGCTATCAAATGCTTTCCGTAAGTCTACGAATATACCATACACTTTTCTCCTTTTTATTCTGAGATGAATGTTGACAACAGATGATAGACAAAATACCCCATCCCTGAAACCTCTTCCTTTTCTGAATCCTAACTGTTCTTCAGGGAGTAACTTAAATTCTTCAATAAATTTCACAAGTCTATTAGAAAGTATTTTGGTAAATATTTTGACTATGGAACTTACTAAGGCTATTGGCCGATAGTTATTGGGATCATTGGTATCACCTTGTTTAAATATCATTTTTAGTTTGATTTTACCCCATTTTGCAGGTATATCTTCATTATCCCAGACTACATTGAACATATTGAGTATATAATGGATCCATTTAGATGGTAGGTACTTGAAACATTCGTTAACAATGCCATCAACGCCGGGCGTTTTGTTATTTTTTGTTGTTCTGATACTGTCCAGCAGCTCATCCAATGAGATATTCGAATCAAGTATTGGGTGGGTTAAATTAAGAAAATGTTTTTCTACAACAAGGTCACTTCTGTATATGGAATCCAACATTGTTTTCCATCTTGCAATGTGTATTGGGCATTGTACAAAACGCTTTCTCCTTAATGAATTTATAGTTGTCCAAAAGTCCTTACTGGAGTTAACTAGACGCATTTTTTGTTTTATATTTTCATAGAATAATTGCTTAGTCGTCTTAATTAAATGTTTATATTTTTTTTTTTTTTTTTTGATTGAAGATACAAGTTTAGAGATCCACGTTCAAAGTTTAGGTTTTTACATGTTTTAAAAGCTGATTTCAATTCTTTCTTAGCCATTTTACAATTTGTATCATACCATGGTTTGTTTGGGGCAACGAGGGCTGAATACTTTGTTTTACTTTCAACTATCATTCCACTATCTAACATTCCTGTTACCAAAGCAGACAGAAGATTATCATTAAGTTTGTTTGCATCATTACAGTTAAAGTATATGTGGTCTAAACTTCCCAAGATAGCACTATAAAAAGACAAATATACATCGTTACGATTTTATGAACAATTTTATTATGGTTGGGTTTCAAGGTGTAGTTATTCTCCTGTTGTTTATTAAGACAAAGAACACTCATTAAATGATCACTTGACTCACATACATTAGTTAATTCAAAGTCATTTATATATTCAGTCATCAATGAGTTCACCCACACATGATCAATCACACTACATCCATGATTACTTATAAATGTATAAGATGCTGTACAATCTGATACAGATCTACCATTACATATTGCCCATTGCTTTCCATAATTGGCACCAGCATGGAACCACGGTCATTAACTATTAAATCCAAGGAATTTATTTGTCCAGTCATAGTCGAATTTAGAAATATTTCATCATCGTGACAATTTAAGTTACCTATTCTTGCATTAAAATCTCCACCTATAACAAGTCCATGATCAGGGAATCGAACAATTATATCACTTAAACACTTAAAAAGCAGATCCAGTATAGCACTATTGTTCAAACTTGGTCTTAAATATACACCTCCAACAATTAGTTTTAGTTCTTTTATTTTACATTGTATAAAAATCCAGTTATCTGTTTTAGAGATTATATATACACCATTAATAATTGATTTCTTAATTCCTTAAAAGTTCCTGCCAAAATTGCTCTTCTTAGAGGCCATTACTTGTATTATATCACGATCAGCAAAAACTGAAAAGTTAGAAATGTCTGACGATGCCCAAGTTTCACACAATAATATAATTTCCATTTTCTCTAAGTATGACATACCTGAATTTTCTAGACACATAAAGTTATTAATACCATTAACATTCAAAAAGCCAAGTCCAATTTTTGCACAAGCATAGTTTGTATTCGTTAGTTCACTTTTATTTTCTGTATTTGTTTGAGGGACGAAAAAATGATCTAAAGCTCCGCTCTTGTTTACATCTTTAATAATTTTCCTCTTTTTGTTTCTTGTACCAGACTCCGATTTTTCTGTCGTATCCGTCTCTGCATCAGTTATTTCACAGTCGTTTTCAGATCTCTCAGTTTCTTGAATATTAGATTTTTTTAATTCATTAAGATCTTCTTCACAGGTTATAATTATAGGTTTTGAAGTTTCTGTGCGCTTTACCAAGATATTTCCATTCTTAAACCATACAAAAGCAGCTTCGTTAGTGTTTCTTAGCATTCTAGATTTATAAAACAACGATGACAGTTCAGGGGACATATGTTCAGATATATAAATTGGTTCATCTGGCAAGGACTCCAATATGACATTACCAGACAGAGTCATTCGCTTTACTTTCGCCAGATCCAGGAAATTCTGCTTATCTTTACTACGTAAAAACTTACGTATTATAGGGGGGATAGAGTTAGCATTTTTATTTCTCAATCGGAAGCAGTCACTAATTTCATTTTTATTAAAATCAGCATTCAAAAATTTACCTATTCGCTCAACAATAGCTTCCAAATTTTCATTTTGTAAGATAGGAACATTAGAAATTTTCCCTCCATTATAAAGTTGATTTTGGCGAAGCTGAGTAAGCTGCCACCTCATTACACGATTTTCAGATTGCAATTGACTAAAATCCTTTTTTAGGTGAGCAATATCATTGTTAACTTTTTTACAAGAATTTTTTATAAAATGTTCAAGAGAGGTTATGTTTTTGGAAACATCTTTATTTTCATCTTTAAAAGAAGAAATATCTGATTTGATAATACTCAATTCCGAAGTTATTGTTTGAAGAGTACACAATATCATATTGAACTTATCTGTATCTGCTATCAGCTGTGGTCTCCCACTCTCGCCAGTGTTTGCATTTGCTTGCGGCTTTAGACTATCTTCCAGTTTCATATTTGTATTTTGTTCTTTGTTTAATCAATTTAAATATTTAAAACACTGTGCACTAATTTCATTAATTGAACGAACAGAAACAAACAACAATCAAACCAATTACAGACCAAATAATTTATTTTATTCAAAGCACAAAATATGTTTTTCACAAGGTGAACTGTAAACAAGTCCGTACTGTACCACTGCTCGAGGTCAACTCTAAATTTCGCATATAGTTTTACATCTTAAAGGCAAATTAAAAACACATATTCATATTAAAATATTTAAAATTGTGGACGTCGAATATTTTTGAAACCACTTACAAGACACTAAAAGTGTCACTATTTATGGTTATGAGAAATGCAAAATTTTTTCACAAATTACTTCCATAAAGACGCATACAGATAGAACATCTCGGTCGAGTGTGTTGGTGATGAAATCGGACCAAAATGAGTAGTGGATGTCTTTGAAAAAACTTAAAGTTGTTAAATCCGCTTATTATTTCGGAGTTTTACACATTTTAGGAATAGTATGAAAAAGGTGATTAAAAGGGCTTTTTAATTCACCGACCATTAGTGGAAAAATTACAGGTCGAATTAAAACCTCCGCTTATAAGCTAGTATGAAAACCGTTCAATTTTGTAAACATTATCGAACACTTTCGTATAAACATTTTTTTTGTAGACCAATCCTTACGAGAAGGGTTAGTGGAAATATAAAATAGTAAAATAAATTAAAAAAAAAAAACACCGAAGAAAATAACGACTTTCATTTATAAGTATTTACAAAATACAACCAGTTGTTTTAACTAATAAATAACCTTACAGAGAGAGGCGCGAAGCTTAGGCACGAGACCTACTAACTTTGAACAACTGAACGATAAAAGTAATTTCCTCATTCTTCCGAAGTGACAAGACCGACGTGACTTTACTTTTATTAGCTTTCGTGACGTCATTTGTATCTACTTGTTTAATAAATGTTACCTTTGGAAAATAAGATCAGTGACACAATACCTTTGTTTCAGATACAGTTCAGGTGTCATATCTGAAAAATTAAATTAAGCATTGCCTATGTCTTTGTGAAATATCGTTATCATATATTACGCAATTTCAAAGGAAGGTTATAAAAGCTTCAAACACTGAACATGTTTTTAATTTGGTGTAGTGCTTTGTTTTTTATAATTTTTTAATGCTGAATGAAGTTTGAAGCGGTAAAGACGCGTTGTACTCAACTGTTTCCCAAGCTTATATTATGTTTAGTTTATATTACATTTTTGTATAATATAGACTTTTATATTTTAAAATCATGGTTTTTGAAGTGAAAACTTCCTACGCACCGTTCGGCACTTTTTGCTTGGCTATTCGAATAATCTCTCGTGTACCGTACCCCATTGTATTTTAGATGCGTGTAGTTTAAGGCTGTATCACACAAACAAAATAAGAAAACAATTATGTATAGGTTAATTCAATAGCTGTATGTGTTAATTTAGTCACGACACTCACCGATGAATTGGACATTGTGCTTCCTCATTTTGTAAGTTGTGTTAAAATAGTTTAGTTGGTTATATCTCTGAAATGGAAATTAGGCTTCCTAATTTTGTAAGTTGTTTTAAAATAGTTTACTTGGTAATATCTCTGAAATGAACATTGTGCTTCCTCATTTCGTAAGTTGTTTTAAAATTGTTTACTTGGTAATAGCTCTGAAATGGACATTGTACTTCCTCATTTCTTAAGTTGTTTTAAAATAGTTTACATGGTAATATCTCTGAAATGGACATTGTGCTTCCTCATTTCGTAAGTTGTTGTAAAATAGTTTACTTGGTAGTGTTAAAATAATCAAATTTCAGATTAAACCAATATGACCAACGATTTGTACTAATTACAGTTTTCACTTCTGTCATCATCAGTCCCACGACTCCTTTCTTAAATTTTATTTATAAACTATGTTTAGCAATAGCAAATTTATATTGAACTAAATACTATAAATGAGAAAATTTCTTTTTATATTAACAATTATCATAAAAAATTGTAAATAATTAATTAGGCCCAATACAAAAATCTATATTAATGTGATAACAAATAATGAATTGTTTGAGATTATTATTATTTTAGTAATTTGTTTAGTAAAATAGTTAGTTTTAGGCTAGTTAATAGTTATTGCGCTAAGCACTTCATTTTGTTAACAGCGTACTACTGCAACGAAGTCTTAGACCCTTTATAGTGTTGTAAAAATACGGGTATGGAACAATGTTAGGTTAGATATAGTTTGGTTATTGTAACCCTGCATCACTGAAAATGGAGACATTGTCGTTGAAACGCATTTGAACTGTGAAATTATGTGCTCAAGTTTTATCCTAACAATCTTCTATTAAGTCAGGCTCAATATAGTACTTCGCAATCTATGATTTTTTTAAAGTAATTTTTACCAAGTCCTTGTTATATTGGTTTTACTCAAACCTCACGGATTTCGACGCCGTTACTGATCAATGCTTTATAATAGAGACAATGATTATGTAGGCCTATTTTAATAGTAATAAGCGGTACCAGGAACTGGCACATAATTTCTCACAAACATATTTAAATTATTAAACAGATTCTTTGTGACTTCATAATTGTAGGATAGATTAAAGTAGGAGATTAAATAATAAATATTATTATTATTATCTAGAGAGGAAACTATTTGATCGATTTCGAACAAATTTGAACCAACCATGTAAATTAGGCATGAATAGATGCACGGAAAAATGTTTTGAAATTTTTTGAAAAACAACCCCCTTTTCTGCTAAAAAACCCCCAAAAATCAGTTATTATTATTATTATTACTAGCTGAACGAGAATTTTTATAAAAAGGCGGTTTTTTTAAGGGCTAAAAAAAGCAAAATTTCATCAAAATCGTTAGAGCCGTTTTTTATATAAAAAAATAATATCTGATTTTTGGGTTTTTTTGGAAAAAAGGGGATTGTTTTCAAAAATTTTCAATACCTTTTTTTTGTGCATCTATACAGGTCTAATTGACATTTTTGGTGCACATTTGTTTGAAATCGATAGAATATTTTTCTCTCTAACTTTGTATGTACAGACAGACGTCTTGTAAAAAACACTTATTTGAACTCAGGGGGTCCCAAAACGGATATTTCCACAAAAATCTCAACATCTATTTTTTGCGATCAAGTGAGAAAGTAAGAGTATAAAAATTTTTTACTTTAGTTTTATGAAGACTATAAGTAATTGGTATTGTTGCTGCCACAGTACGACACAAGTAATATTCAAAGAGTCTTAAATGGATACTATTGGTATCTTGTAAACTATAAATCTGATAGAAAACTTTAAATGGGGAACCCATCTTTGTTTTTTTGAGAATTAAAAAATATGTAGTTAAAATATTTGTAAATGGCCACTATTTTCCAATATGGCGGTCAACTTTCGAATTTATTATGAAACACCCTATATTTTATGATGGTTTTAGATTTTAAAGTTATTTTAAGACCATTTAGTTTTTGTTGTATTTTGATACAACTAACCGTTTAAAAGTTAGAGGGGTGTAACTGAGCGGAAGATATTTTTGTATGGAAACGTTTTGAACCAATGGAAACGCTCTTATTTTCAAATATGGCGGATGAATTTCGAATTTCTTATGGTACAATCAGTGTTTTATGGTTACTTTGGGTTTTACAAGCTATGTTAAGTATCTTTTCTTGACGATTTTAAGTTGAATATCTTGCGCTCAGTTATTGTGTTTTTAAAATTGTATACCCCTCTAACTCTTAAGCGGTGTCAGAAAACCACTAAGAACAAAAAGTCTTACAAAGCTTGTTAAACTCAAAATCATCACAAAATGCAGTGTGTTCCATAAGAAATTCGAAAGTTGTCCGCCAAATTGGAAAATGGCGGCGAAATTTTAAATTCGTATTTTTAAAACTCAATTAAAAGTAGATGAAGTCCCCAATTTAAAGTTTGATGTGGGCTACATCTTGTGGGGATCAAAATGGTGGCCCAGTTAAAATGGACACCCTGTGTGTTAATTATTCTGTATTTTGGTCTAAAAAATTAACAAAAACCATATTTGTCGATTTTAAAAAGTTACTTGTTTTATTAAACGATGTTTTGTTAGTGTGAAGAGCGTTTCCATTGGTTCAAAATGTTTCCATACAAAAATATCTTCCGCTCAGAAAGAGTGTTTTTAAAACTGTACACCCCTATAACTTTTAAACGGTTAGTCGTATCCAAAAAAACACCAAGAACAAAAAAGTCTTAAAATAACTTGTAAAATCAGAAATGTAGGGTGTTTCATAAGAAATTCGAAAGTTTACTGCCATATTTTAAAATATTTTAATTATATATTTTTTGTATTTCTCAAAAAACAAGGAAAGGTTCCACATTTAAAGTTTGCTGTCAGAAATATAGTTTACAATATACCAATGGTGGCCCATTTAAAAAAGACCCCCTGTATAAATGATCAGCAGATATACACACAAAATGTATTTTAAGTGGTAGCAAAATATTTTTAAATTTACATATAAATGGTTATAAATACCTTGTTTGTCAAGCAATCCTTGTTTTTTGTGCACAAAAAATAAGGATTGTTTGACAAACAAGGTATTTATAACCATTTATATATAAATATAACAATCCAATAGGCTACAATAAATTCTTTAAATTTACAATAAAGTTGGGTGCCATTGGTTTAATTTGAAAATCAAAATAGCACAACGGATTTATCAAAAATAACATTCAACCGATTATTTTAAAATGTAAACTTTAATATCTTAAACCAAATAAATGCTTTTAATTCATACTTTGTTGTGTTGCGAACTGTTTACGAAATGTTGCCGCGGTATAAAATATAAACAAATAAATGCAGCGTTTCGAAACGAATACATTATATCGCCGTTAATTACGTGTAAGCTTTTGATAGGGAATTAGCGATGCATGGATAAATTAGCGCTGTTTACTTCCGCTCTATAATAATGGCTGCAGGCCAATATAATAACAGTTGATATTTGCATTTCAGTTGACTAGGCAAACCATAACTAAGTGCGTCCAGTTTATGTAAAATATCAGTTAACAAATTCTTATAATAATATTGCAGTTTAGAAAATAGGTACAGAAACAACTTTTAGTAGTATTTTCATATATTGTCTGGAAATAATATGAAACTATGTAGTTTAATTCATATACTAATGGTGTACTATCCTTGTATGTTATTCCTCAAAGGCTTTTTTGTCTCCCTAAGAAATATCGCCCTTAATTCTTCATCAAAATTAAATATTGAAAATGACAGCTGTTAATTTGAGTGTTTACATTCCATCTGCAATGTAAACAAATAAAAGTAATTAACTAAACTAAATCAACGTATTAAATCAGAGAAGTACTCTTGCTTAATAATCGCACAGTTTGGTTTCACGACTAGGAATCCTAACGTGTCAGTTCGGGCTGCCTCAACTTCGCGATATATAGTCATAACTTGTAATTCTTTTTAGCTATTTAAATTGATCATTTTAATTTTCAAACTCTCATGAATAAATAAATAACTTTAATAGTTTTTATCGTTTTAGGGATAATGTAGTTAATAATCTGTCACACATACTTGCCAATAATTATTTGGTGTTAATAGAAATAGCATTGTGTTTTGACCATAATAAACAAAATATTCCCGGAAATAAACGTAATTGCGAGTATTTTAAAGAAATGTTTTAACGTACGATACGTTTGTGTATATTAGTGTTTAAAACGTCCCTTTACCCCCTCTAACTTTTTATTGGTTTAAATAAATTCACTCAACTTTGTATATATGTTACGGTGAGGTACAGGACATATTTTAGTATATATCTGACCCTATGTCCTATAAATCTATGATTGCTGTGTGATGGAAGTGGAAAGGATTATAAATGGCTAATATAATGCAAGGTTATACAGTCCATCAGTGTAAAGCTTATGCCTATTAAAATGAATAGCTCACAATTAATTTATTTATTAATTATTAAGCTTATAAAATCAATAGTTCAAACTAAAACTTAGTATCTTAATTAATTTCAACTATTGACTAATTCAACTAATTAATTAATGGTATTAAAAATGATGGTTTGTTTTGTTGTAGAAGAAATAGAGGATGATAGCAATTCGAAAGATCAATTGCTTAATTGCTAAAGTCTTATTGTCCTAGTGGAAGTTAAACAGACTGAACCAATTACCCTTTCCCAAGTACTAAAAAGAAAGCAAATATTTTGTTAATTTTTGCGGTAACTAATAGCGTGGAAATTGATAAGCTATTAAAGAATGGTGCAAATAATGTACTACGAATACTTGATAAAATATATCGGCATACATATCAAATGTTTTAGTTAAAACTCCATTACGTAAATCTTGGCGGTTATACAAAGTTTAATCAAATTCTTTTACAAAACAAAATATCATGGTTGTATGAGGTTTTACGGTTTTCTTTTTACCAAAGGAAAAATATCCTAAAGTCTGTGCATAGAATTTGGAAACACCCAGTATTTAAATTATTTGTACATTTATTGAGTTCGTAACAAATTATAAAGCACGATATTTGATTTATTATTTAAACGCTTAATAATATAAATACTTATATATAAGAGTATCCATTAGCATCAGTATATGCAATTATTAGTTAAAACCCTTCCAGTCCCAACATTCCTTATTGACTGTGTGTGAACTATTCAAGCAAAGAGTGGATTCTCTGCACTCTAATAGATTGGACAACCAGGTGAACAAGCTGTGACTTGAAAGCTTACTATTCAATTTCACTGCTCAAATTGCCTTTTGATGATTCCTTTACCATACGATAAAATTTAAAAATATCACGACTCAGTGGCAGATCTATCAACAACAGTCATAGAAGCTAACTTCCTGAACCTGTTGCCAGAACCGTCGAAACTAATTAAAAAAGCTAACAGTTTCTGGAAGTTTTTTTTCTGGAAGTTTATTATAGAATCTAGGAGTAATTACAGGGAAGAAATTTAAATAAATTGTTAACCTTGCTTTGGGTACCTTTGACTGCTAATGTAAAATACTTTAAGTACTTTGAAAATAAACAAAATAACGAAGAGGCAATACATAGAGGCATCGAAACAATGGTAAAGATGGCCCCATTCTCGTTTTATTTAATATAAGTCGTTTGAACCTCTTCTGCATTACCATCAAAGCCCTAAGATTGGTAATATACGTAGCACCCCAACATCAGGTCCCATACTCTAGCCTACTATGAACCATGGGAAAATAAATTTTCGGTAAAACGCTTATTTTAAGTAAAAAAATACAAGTAAAAAATTGTTTAATTTAGAATTTAAATTACCAATGTGCATTTTCCACGTTATACGTTCATCCAAAACCACTCCCAAATACTGATATGGATTATTTTGTATTGTTTCAATGCATGAACTGCACTCTGAATTTTCGACTACACGTCCATACATTTATATAAAATAGTTACTTTGAATTTAGACTCTCCTCTCAGATAAAAATTTATATAACAACTTTTGTCCGTATTTAAAACTATAAAATGTTTGGAAAACTCCCACCTCATAGCATCAAGATTAGCTTGCATGGCAGTTTCCACTTCTTGCATTGTGCTTCTGTCCTTTCTCGTGTAGCACAACGCGGTGTCACCTGCAAATGCATAAATACTACCCTCCAGCCTACCTTTACACAAACTATTAGGATAAATTATAAACAATATAGGTCCAAGCACTGAACCGTGGGGACTCCATATTTTATTTTTCTTATATTTCCAAGACAACCCTGAATACGCACACACTGTTCCCTGTCTGTAATTGTAACTGGAGAACCATTTATAGACCACGCCTCTAACTCCAAAATTTCATACAATTTTCAAGAGAAAACTTTGGTCAACTCAGTCAAAAGTTTTAGTTATGTTTAAAAACAAACTACTCACACATTTCCCTATATCTATCCACGCCATCACTCTGCACATAAAATTAAGAAGAGCTATCTCAGTGTTGCTACTAACCAAAATACCATACTGATTTTCACTAAATTTTTTTTTTTTAAATATGATAAGATTCTGGTTTTTATACATTTTTCCAACTTTTTAGATAGGAATAACTTTAAGGATATTGGCCTATAGTTACCTGGCCTTTGCAACCCCTTTTTTGTAAATTGGTAGTAGGCCTACTATAGCCGTTTTTAATCTACTAGGAAACGTACCTGATTGAAAACTGGTAGCATAAATACGTAAATACTTTTGAAATATGTTTTGAAACACTTTTTAAGGCCAATGAACTTATTCCATCTTTTCCCGGAGCTTTATTGTTTTTCAAATATGAAATAATCTTCAGTTGAAATTCAGTTTGGAAAACCGGCTCAATGGAAATAGAACTCGCCTGAGAGGCCGTATAGAAGCGATAAACTCTTCTTACAACTCCTTTTAACAATTCATCAATGAATTTCCGTTCTTGGCATAACCTCAATTACTGTTATTGTTAATATGAATATTGATGTTTTAATAAATTTTCTTCAATAGTAAAGTGGAAGTTATTTACTATAAATGGGTTTATTAGACGGCGACCTGCGCGGAAAATCTTGCTCATGTAGGAAAGGTAGGTGAAGGTCCCCCACCGCCGCGCACCTCGTATTTGCTGCTGAGATCTGAAAAGAGGATATGACTGGGGGATGGGGTTGCGTCGACGCACGAGGGGAGCAAGATTTTCCGCGCAGGTCGCCGTCTAATAAATTCATCTATAAAACTGTAGCCTGAAGAAAATGTTGTGTGTCTTACGGGAAGAAAGAACATTAGTAGCGCTTGTGCAGTTGCATTTCCTTTCGTTTTGGCAAATTGACACTTTCCTCCCTTAAGACATAAAAAGCTATTTTAAAGCTAACACTTATATGCAGTAGAATGTTAATTATTGCTGTTAAAACAGATTTCTATAAGAACTGCAAAAAAATTTAAAAATAAAGAAAGGGGTTAAACATCTTTTAAATCAGGAAAGAGCTGTCCACACTTTTAAAAGATTTACAATAACTGAAAGCTGATGGAATGAATCTGCAGAATTTAACAGAAGCACTAGAACTATTTTATATAGAAGAACTTGCAGGCAACCAACAAATGGTTGAGAAACGCATTAAAGAAGCACCAACTTTACTGTCAAAGCAAACATTCTTAAGTAGTCCACAACTATAGTAGTCATAATCTTTATACGATTAAATCTACGGTTTACCTGTAACACCACTTATTTCGTGTAAGGACATCAGTCATCACGAATACCTTTGTGATATCTGCATAACTACCATTATTCTGGAGCATTAATCAACTACAACATACTCCCGTATATTTAGTGACAGCATACTTGATAGTCCGCATACCTCCGCCTTACTGATTACAATCAAACTGCTACAATCAATCACTTTTCATTGTTATCTTTGCAGTAGAAACGGAAATGTATTTGCAAACAACCCTTGTTTTAAAGTTCACACGAAGCGAAGACTATATCAATAAAAATTCATCTACAAATATACATATAGCGTATATTTATAGCGTGTGTAAAATGTGTTTATCTATAAATACAAAACAGAATGTCTTTTGCTGTGAAATGATCTAATGTTGTATCGATCTGGTAAGTACAGGTCAATACAAACATTAAATAATTTCACAGCAAAAGACATTCTGTTTTGTATTTTAAATAAACACATTTTCACACAAGCTTCGTTTATTTTCTGTGTTAAAACACAAATAAGTCTAAACATGGTATTTAGATATGTAACTTGGGTTTCCTTTTTTTATATCGAGAGCCTGATTGAGGTTCACGGCCATTTTTAAAGTTTTTATTGTTATTTACGTTCATTTGACATGGCCAAATCATATTACACGAAATACGAAGAATAACTGCTTTAAAACTACTTAAAAATTCATATTTTCCCACTATAGTGGAAACTAACTTAAGTTAGACCTACTATGTTATACCTTTTATGTTTGGTTCCTATTTTCAAACATTTTCATACAAGCTATTGGATTTACATTATTCAATCTATTAATTTAACCTATAATATAATATCTATACTAATATTCTAAATCGATACAATTTGTCGATACGTTTTTGTTTGTTTGTATGTAGGGGGTAATCTCTGGAACTACTGAACTGATTGAAAAAAATTGTTTTACTAATAAAAAGATTTACTATCCCTGAGTAACATTGGCTATAATTCATTTTGATAAAAACATTTTTATTTCAATATTTGTGAATTTAGTCGGACAAAATTCTTAGGTTAGGCCAATACTGATGAACCAACATATATTTCTTGAATATAACACAGAAAACAATTAAATAAAATAACAGATAAAACAGCTGTTTGCTCTAATATTTCCATTAACAGCTGATTTAAAACTTTGAAGCAATTATTTGTATTTCTAACTTTTAGGTTACGTTTTTATTAAAGTGTACACATGAGCCTTGCTGGATCTTTAAGCATTTATTATAACTGCTATCGAAATAATTTGATTTGAACATTTAACATTATTCAACATCCTAACTTTTATTATTAATCCTACACCTTATTAAAAAGAAAATATAACATGATTAAGTGTATAGAAGGTTCAACGGGTTTGGCGTTCGGAGCATGCAGGGGTTTCCCCTAGTCTTTAATATTTTGAATTTTACGGTTCATAAATGTGTATAGATGCTGCCATATCTATCAGTTGTAATGTGGTAACCCAACTTGTAATTGGAGTTTATTGGCAGCTTGACATTATTATCATACAATGAAAATTGTTAATTTGGTCTAATAAACTTCTGAAATGAAATCTGACAGAAAACATGACATCAAAATTAATTTACTAAACTGAGAACTTAAAAACTAATAACCATTGGTGATGAGCTATTTACGTAAATACAGTTTTAATTGTCACAACACTAGTTACTTTAATTTAAAAAAAATTGTTGTTCACAAACTTTTAAAAATGTGGAAAAAAATTCGTATAAATGATTGATGTGTTAGTTAATTTTAAAATGTCCTTTATTTAAATTTAATATCGTTACCTTGTACGTGGAGAATTGATCTGGTCATTGACTTAAACAGCCGGATCGTTAACTGTAGTTCACATATATTTAACTATAGTTATGTGTGTATCTAGGGTGCAGAGTTGAGTTTCTCCACGAGATAAACATTCAACCCACGAGGTGTAGCCGAGAGTGGCTAAGTTTATCGAGTGTGACAAATTAAATTTTGCATCCGTGATATACACAACGTTTCTCCTTCAACTGCATTTTAAATGAGTGCTTTAGTTTTTAAAAAGATCTGTTTTGTAGAGGTTAGTTCAAAACAATCAACATTTTTAAAACATAGACTACATCAGCTGTTTACTTTGTGCGCCCGAATGTCAGCTGTCAGCCGTGCTGTAAAGTAAAACAAAGAGGTATAATTACTTGACGCTTGACGTACTTAGGTAATTAGTTTGCGCAATACTGTCAGTGTCCAAATACTGACTTTATTAAACAGCTGTAGGAAATATATATTATGTTTATACCTTTACTTACCACTCGGAAAGGAAAGGTGAAACTTAAAGAGTGTTATCATACGGCTTTTTAAAATTGAATAACATTAATTACATGCTGGACGTACAATTCTCGACCGCAAACAAAAATTACATAATGTAAATAATGATTGTTGGTTCTGCATACTTTTTATTGTTGCAATGAAATATTTTCTGATTGAAATGTTTATGATTAGATTATGTGTTTTTTGCTGTACATAAAATACATTCATAATATTATACATTAATAAAAAATTATTATAAAAATTACAACTGCTTTATTTTAAAATTATTAAACATTGTAAATATCTTTTCCCGTAATATCTATTTTTAATATTTTTTTTTAACTTCATACTTTGTATATCTGTTACGGAAAACGTAGAACGTTAAACACAAGCTAAACAAAATGGTATATAACATTTACGGCACTCTAAAAGATAAAATTAATTAAAAACGTAGTTTTTATTGAAGAAAAGTAAGTTATAGAATATTGTGTCGTAAAAATACTGCTTTACGTAAAGTACTTTTTATTTTACTTCCGTATTTTAATAAACGTTGTTTTCCGAGAAAATATGGTCTCTGATAAAAAAAAGAGTTGGTATGTGGGTCTTTCCTAAATTAAAATACATAGAAAAGCTTAATTCTAGAATCATAATCATGCGTTAGGTGTGACACTAATTAGAATCATTTGTCTGTAAAGACTATCGTGGTTAACAAAATTTTTAAACTGTATTTTAGTTAAAAACTTTACTTTTACGACGTCAAATTGTAGTAAATACAATAATATAACATTTTGAGATGTTTTTGTAACGTAAATTTTATTTGAAGAATATTTTACACCATTCTTTCTTAAAAGCCACAACAACAATGTGTTATACAACACAACTACTTTAATACAATTATGAAGTCACAGTCGGGGATAAATACTGGAGTTGGCGCGCGAGGCACGCAATGCATTCTGTATTGAAAATACTCCCAATATGTTGTTGGCGTGCGAAGCACGCAATGCATTTTGTATTGAAAATAGTCCTAATACGGGGGTTGGCGTGCAATGCACTGTGCGTCGGCCGCTTCTCATAGTGTTCAGTGTCAAGCTCACATGTGCGTCCTTAGCACTGAACGTATTAATAATTTAAATATGTTTGTGAGAAATTATGTGCCAGTTTCTGGTACTGCTAATTGTATCTAAGATAAAGAAGGTCATAACAGTAATGATTGCTCTAGTCAATGACATGTAGTTAAAACAAAATTTTATTACTGTTATTAAATAGACTCATTGTTTATTTTTTGTGTTTAAATTGTGGACCAAAATTACTTATACAGTTACACATATTTATATTTAATTAAATGCACAGTTACATATTTAACCTCAAAGGTGTTCAAAAAGTCCTCCTTCGCCATTGATGCATTACTGCAACCTGTTCACGACAATCTCACACACAGTGCGACACGAATTCCGGTTAGAGCGAATTTACCCACACACATCATTGATGAAATTCTTCAATTGTAGTACTATGACAGGTTTTTACTACTCCTCAGAAGAAGAAATCCTCAGAGGTAAGTCCGGAGAACATGGTGGCCACTCAAAGCTCCCTCGTCGCCCGATCTAATAGTAGAGGAACGCCACATCCAGGTACCCACGAACTGCCAAAGAAATATGCGGTGGGGCCCCATCCTGTATAAAGTGTCCGCGAAATCGGGCCGTATTCGCAGTTGTGGCACCACAACGTCGGTCAACATGTCCAGATACTTTTTTCCATCAACGGTTCCAGCGCAGTATATGCCACCCCCAAACTGTGACCCTTGGCTGATTCAATTGCATAGTCATAATGACATATGGGTTTTCATCTGCCCAGTTATGTTTGGTTACGTGACCAGATAATGTAAGACAGGCTTCATCTGTCCACACGATTTTCAAAAGAAGGCCATGCAACAGTCTGGGGCAGTACGACTTAAGGTGCAGGTGGTGCATCAGACGTTGTAATGATGTCTTCAGGATACCCAGCCCCAGAGATGCACGTCGTGTGGAATTTCTAGGACTGTTTACGAATCTGAGGGCTACCTCCATCTCATTTTCCTCTGTCAACGTCGTACGCGTTCGTCCAGACTTCAGTGCATTGGCGACGGAACTCGCGGCCTCAAACTTGTCTCTGCGGTAAATCGTAAGACGTGACGGCCCGGGCAAATTAAATTCTTCTTCCCATACCTTACGCACTCTCTCTGCATTTTGATACTTCCAGTCGTATATTTTTTACTTAATTGCACTACGAATGTCTATCTTCGACAATGTTAGTTATAATACACATAACTTAAGTTGTAGCCTAATTAAGATAGACTCATAATTCTTTTTTTATTTTCTGAATTGTACCTTTTTCTGGTTCCGTACACAAGAAAAAAAACCCTAAAAGTTATGATTTAAAAAAGAACACTTTTTTATGTTTTATTATTATTATTATTATTATTATTATATAACTTTTTTATTTGTTGAAATATTTAAAAAAAATCCCGTGTTAGGAACTAGATAATTGTATTATAAACATGTGATAAAAATTTGGCAAAGATATCTTAGATAGTTTTCCTGATATGTGTGTTATAAATAACAAAAACGTGATTTTCGGGAAACAAGCAAAACGGTCAAGCCAAAGTTTCAAAGTAGCCTCCTTTTGCTAATGGCCTCCTGGACAGTATCATTATGTGGGGTTGTCTGGGTTTTCTTCAGCATCATATATGTCTTGCAGCTTCCTCTTCACCTAAGTTCTTTAAAATAACTCACTATACAATAATTAACACTATAAACGTGTTTGTAGTACAGCGAATTCATGTGGCGTCTAAAACAATTTATTTCCATTGTAAAGCTTACATTTTTTTTTCGGACATAAAGATAATTATAACCATATCATGTTGTATATTTTTGGAAAGAGGAAGAACAGGAAAACAGGAGAGGAGAATAAGAAACTAAAAATCGATCAAAAATATATTTTTTCCATTTGGAGTGCCCTTAAGGATCCACCGTCGTTGCTCCTCATTCAGATTTCCAGCCATCGTTTTTATACTAAAAAAGAGATAGGATTTAAACGGACTGTAGGCACTGATGAATAAACAAACACACATTACCATAATAAGTTAGATATATTTATACCATCTAATCAGCTGATCAATTTTAAAGTCTTTCAAATAATATTTGTTACTTACTTTAAAAATTTTTACCCTAGAAACAAAAGAAAGATCGCAATAAATTATTATGTGTATGTAACTGTATATCTACTTTTGGGCTAAACTTGTATAAGTTTATACAACTGAACATTAAACAAATTTCCTTAGTTATAAAAGTGGCAAGTATGCTATTAATTAGGTTCTTATATTCACTAAATCTACATAAGTTGTACATCTATATATATAAAACATATTTCACACAGATTATTTGCTGCTGTGTGTAAATGTTTGATTTGATTAAGATGTAATGAGATATTTTATTTTGTTTTATTGGTTGAATATTTCAATCTAAATTTACTTAGACTAATACGCTGATATTTAGTCCATGTTGCGTTATAAGGGAATGCAATTAAACGTGTTCCACGACAAAATGAATTTTTTGTTGCGTCCACTGTTGTGTTTTTATTTAAATAAAATACTAAACGTACTTTTAATTCAGTTTATTTTCTCAAGCGTCCAAGATTTAATTTAGCAAATTGAATTTTATCTTTTAAACCTTTGTCGCATATTCATTTCAATAGAGGGCATAAAGCTTTTCCTAGTCTTAATTAAATTTAATATTAAAAAATAAATTGTTGAAAACGTAACGGAAAAATAGTATGTAGATGAAAAATAATTAAAAATACAATGAAATAAAACGGGATTCATAAAAATTTCTATTAATTTGAGGCTCTAAGAATGTTGACGTTTGGCATTGAATATAAGTAAAATAAAATAAATTTTATTGTTTTAAATTTGTATTATATAAATTCACATGTTACACTGTAATCATAAATATAAATAAAAAAACAATTTAAAATCCTCTAAGGTTATACATGAAAACAAACAAAATATAATGCATCAAAAAAAAAAAGAAGGATTTTTTTAACTTACTGATAACATAACTATACTTACTTATAACATAAATTATACATACATTATACATACAAAATACTACGGACACAATTTAGAACAATTCAATTACTATCAGTATAACACTGAAAAAATTTAGGGGTCTCCTAGGCATACGCCAGTTTGAGAGACTTCCATCAAAAAGAACAAAAACAATATTGAGATGGAAAGTTCGGCAGGTGCCCTAACCAAACCACAAGAAAAGCAAGTAAAATTTATTCATTACTTTTCAGTTAATAAGTTTTGTTTAAATTTGAATTTAAGTTAATTTAGGCTATTCAGTTTAAAAAAGACATGTGGGAAGTGTAAGAGAAAATGCATTAGTTTAAAACTAATAAATCATGTAGGCTACCATTTAAAAAATTATTACCTTTCTTTTTGTTTGTTTTTTTTAAGTTAGTTTATCAAAGTTTTAACATTCATGTTTGTTGTAAATTAATAAATTATTTGTACCATAAAATAACAAAAATAGTTTGTTTGGAGAAAATCGTGTTTTTCAAAAACTCAGTAATCTCAAAATGAGCTTCAGCTTTAACATAACAATTATTTTAAATTACTATACAAATTTGATATGTTAGTGTAAAATTGTAATTAGAACTTACGACTTCATTATTTAGGATATAGAAACAAGCTGATGCATCCAATAACAGATAAAACACCTGATTCAGATCACTAAATAAGCCCGGTTTTATATACGTTTTTTGAGCAGCCCGGCATTAGCTGCAAAAATACAACCACAATATGAATTGCAAAAGAGGAATTTTATTAAAAAATCTTCCTTTGCCTCAAAGGCCCAGAGAATTTTTTCACCCACGTTGAACTGGACAAAAAACGTCCATAAATTGGGTTTTACAAAAAATGTTTGCGATAAGCCTAGTCTGAACCGACACATGTTTCATGATTGTATTCGCATTTGTTGTCATAGCAACCGACTTATTAAACAGTTAATACAATGTTTAACAAACAACATGTTCTTGTACTTTAGATTACAAAAATAAAAGCAAACATACTAACTCTTATGACATAAAGGAAACAAGATTACTCTATTACAATACAAATGTTTTACAAATTTTGATATAAAAAAGTTAATTTTCTCTAATTCCTAATTCTGGAGTTTTCTTGAATTTCCTCACTAGAAAAATTCTTCAAAGTTTGTAGAATTAAAATTAAGGAATGTAATTTTACGTTATAAATTTGTTACATTTTATCAATAAAAAAAGCCTCGAAAGTTTCTTATAATTAAAATTATTTAATGTAATTTTATGGGATATCTTTCTTACATTGTATCAATAAAAAAGCCTATAAATTTTCTAGAATTAAAATTAGATAATGTAATTTTACGAAATAACTTTCTTACATTTTATCAATAAAAAAGCCTCTAAAGTTTCTAGAATTAAAAGTAGGTAATGTAATTTTATGGGATAACTTTCTTAAATTTTATC
>JAGFPH010006173.1:43449-54430 GCA_018207615.1 Philaenus spumarius | reverse complement strand
TCGGCTTCGCCTCGTACGTGAAACACACTTTCACATGCTCGGCTTCGCCTCACACGTGAAATTCGATATTCCTGTGTTCGGCTCCGCCTCACACATGAAACTTGGGCGCGCACCGGAAAGTGCCACTTTCGGTACTAGTAATGAAATATACTATTTTTAAATTGGAACTCAAATTATAAATTTTTAATCTTCTTTTTGAAAGTATGGGCTGAATATATTTACAACAAAAATAATTAATCATAAAAAATAATAAAACTTTCCTTAGCTGACTTAACTGAAATCAATATATTATACAATTAAAATATTGAATTTAATAAAATTAGACCGTTTGTGGAATGATAGAAATATTTTAAGAATTGATATAATTATTATAAATTTCCCCCAAAACTATATTGTAAGAGTTTAAAATTTATTTCCCTAATCGAGTCAATGAGGTAAAAGTGAAAATTAATATAGGCTGCTGCGACACTACCTTACTGTCGACTACGGAGATTTCCTGCTTGGAGATTTGTTCCAGAGCGGCGTTCCCGACTTCTTACTCCAAGCCCTGCGATTTCTCCTTCCTTCGGACCGTCTGGATTCCTTGGATATCCTGGCTTTCCCACGGTGAACACCGTGGTGGCTTCTAGCCGCTGTTATCCTGGATACTCCTGGGTGCTGCCTTTTTTTACGTCTTGAATGAAGCTAACGTTTCTTTATGACAAGATCTCTTCCTAATGTTTCTTTCGGTGTTAACCACGTGTCGAAATCTTTATATTTTTCACTAATACCTTGTCGATAAACTTCTATCAAACTTTAATACTATCTGTTCTTTTTAACTAAACGCCGAATCTGACCTTGAAATTATTAAATAGTTAACACTGTATTAAAAACTTTAACTATTTTCTCCACTTGGTGCGATAACCTATCGAGAAGCGTGGAGATTTCCCGGAGTGCTAATATACTACTGGCGAAACAAATCTTCCTTCCTGACTTGCTTCACTAAGATTGAACCCTGGCTTGCCAACATGTGTTTCAAAAATCCCATTTCTTCCCTTTCTTTTATTGGCCGTTGTTCGGGTTATAATTAACATATAATTTTTTGAGTATTTTTCCCTTCATCTGGACATCTTTCTCTACCAGAATATAACTGAATTTATTTGTCTTGTGGAATTTATAAAATTAATTGGATTATTGTAATTAACTTTAGAATTGGCTGCACTGCATTAGGGGCGTGTATTACTCTTTGACCGGCTGATGATTTCTGTCCTGTAAGACTGTATATTTTTGCCTGTTTCTACCAAAGCTTTCAAATAGTGTTCATACATTTCCAAAATCCTGTCTCCTGGTATCCTGTGGTCGGATCTGGTCCTGGGTGGTGTTTTGTTCAGCTTGTCCCCCTGATTAACTCGAGTTGAAGTTCTACGCCCTCGCGTTCGCCTTTTACCTCTTTTCCGCGATCTCTTTTGTTTCAATTCGCGGATTTCCCAAATAGATTTTTTATTAATTTTAATTCTTACCCTTTATTACCACAATCTTTAAGTATATTTATCTGTTTACAGTTCCTATATTGCTTTTTATTTGGTAAAGTAATTACGTTTTTGGCAACTACATGTCTTATTTAATTACTTTAACCCCCCCCTCCCCATTTACTTTAATTACTTTATTATAGCTATCATCCACTGGTCTGTACATATTGTATTAATTATTTCTCTATTTATTCACAATAATATTCACTTAATTCCCCCTTTAAAATACTTTAATTCAACTTTAATTATTTAATTATTCTTTATTTAATTATTTCCCTTTTAATTATTATTATTTAAGAAAAACTTTTTTATTACCTAATTTCTTCCCCTACTGAACTTTTATAACCCATTTATACATTTTATAAGTTTTCAAAATTCTAATTTTTAACTTTTTTATTAATTTTCTATAATCAACGACTTTGTAACCCTTTATTTCCCATTAAAAAATTAAAAAATTTTTTATTTCCCTTATTCTCTTCTATATTTTAATAACATAAAAAATAAAATTTGTATTAATTTATTTTTCTTTTGTTCTACTAATTGCTGGATTGATTTGGCTTAGTTGAAATCCCATTGACCATTGATGGTCCAATATATATGCTCTGCACTAGCCTGTCTTAAGGACTTAGCAAAATTTTTATCACATTGAAAAAATATTTTCTTGAGCGGATAGCCCAATGCTTAATCCGTCTCAATACGGAGGTTGGCGTACGAAGCACGCAATGCACTGTGTACTGAACATACTCTTAAATACGGGGGTTGGCGAGCAATGCACTGTGCGTCGGCCGCTTCTCATAGTGTTCAGTGTCAAGTTCACATATGCGTGATAATAATTTAAATATGTTTGTGAGAAAGTATGTGCCAGTTCCTGGTACCGTTTATTACTTTTATATCTGCGACTGTATGAATTCTAACATGATTACAATATAAGGACATTTTATCAAGCTACGATCACCACAAAACGGATACAGGGTGTCCATTTTAACTGGGCCAACATTGGAATCTCCAAAAGTACAATGTACGGCAAACTCTAAATTGAGGATGCCACCTACTTTTTAGTCACCATTTAAAATATGAATTTGAAATTTCAAAATCTGACACCATTTTCCAATATGGTAGACAACTTTCTAATTTCTTATGTAACGCCCTTTATTTTATGATGTTTTTAGGTTTAACAGGATATTTTAAAATGATTTTGTCCTTGGTGTTTTTTCGATACGACTAACCGTTTTAGAGAGGGGTGTACAGTTTTAAAAACACCATATCTGAAAGCAAGATATTTTGGTTGGGTAAACGTTTTGAACCAATGAAAACGCTTTAAAAACAACAGACAAAGCATTTGTTAGACAAACGAATAACTTTTAAAATTAAATAACTTTTCGAACTATAAACATGAAATTTTTCCATTATTACCACAAAACTCGCATTTTAATAAAAATGCCAAATCTCAACTAATAGTCGTGGAATCTTAATAATTTATGCACTGTTATTTAGTAGATAAAATTTAGCATATGTTTTATCTCTTTTATAAATTTTTTTTTTGTAAAATTTACGGATTTTGAAATATTTAAATTTCGAAATTTAAAATGGCCGCCATTTAGAAATGGTACAAAGTATAAACTTAATATTCCTTACCAAAATAAATCTTATTAGATGTACTACATGTACTAAGATTGATGTCGATTTATTCAGAGGTTTTTAAGATAAATAAAGTAAGTAACACATGCAACAAATAGATAGACGGAAAACTAAACGTTTCATTACGTACCTTCATATGAACTTGTTCCTTCCTTTCTGAATGAGGAATCATTTCCAAAGTCCTGAAAGATTTTTTAACACCCTGTATATACACAGGGTTTTCCAAAATCTGTACACTAGCTTCAGGATATCGTTTCTTGGGTAAAAAAAACGTAAAACGTCATACAACCGTACGTAATTTTGTTTGATTTAACGTATGTCTGTTTGTAGGCCTATGTAGTTTTTACTCCGTATAATAAAAACCACCAACCACTCATCGCCAGAGTCGGTTGCCCCGTTATTGCTAGTTAGCAAATCATAATAAATTTATAGTTCTTTTGATCTTAATTGAAATATCCAGACTCGTTAGTACCGCGCCCGCCTGTCCGAAATATTCCGCACAAAACTGCGTTTTTTCTGTTCAAAGTTGGTCCACGCCAACAGGGTCGTCACTATGGGTGGGGGGGGCTCACCCCCACCCCATAATCTTAAAACCCAAAAAGTTTGAAAATTTGAGATTTTGAAAAAAGTTGGAATTTTTGATTAAATTGCACTGGAAAACCCTCAAACACTCCAACTTTGGGTTTGTTTTTCGAAAATTTGTTTTTGTTAATTACCTAAATTCACAAAATAACAAGTAAGTTATAAAAATTTCCAATCCAAAAATGTTTGGTGAATCTGAATATTTCTGTACCAAATAAATACATTTCCTTCTTTTAAATGATGTTCTGGGAAATTTAGTTACAACCCTAGTTATGGTGGTAGCACTGAATGTCACTGACATGCCATGCACTGTTCTAGGCCGCCAGACCAGTTTTGCCAGATTGGGTATTTTCCCATAATGGGGAAATAAGTTTGCGGCAAATATTGGGGAAAATAAATTGTGGGGAAAATATGGGGAATGTTTTTCAATAATGTGATAAACACGTTAAAATTATTGTGAAATATAAGAAACCATTAAAATACTCAATTATAGCACCTACAGTGTTACAAAACCCTGCTTAGAGAAGTAATTTTTCAAAAATATCCGAGGGTGATCCTCCAGGGCCCATATCCACTGGGAGTTATTCCACACAACTTATGTTATCCCGGAGCTCCCTTCTGCGCTTTTGGAACCCCCACACAAAGTTGGGAAATACGGTCAAAATTGTTGGAAAATTTTAGATTTGGCAACCCCCCCCCCCCCTCAACGTCCCTGTACACCAAGCATAATCTCTGGATCTCATAAATTTCTAGGTGACAATCCAGACAGCAACAGAACCCGAGTAGACCCGAGAGCTGGATCATTCCGTGACGGTTAAAGATCATGTTTGTTGTCTCAAAATAATGTAAAAGGAAAAATATATACTCGGAACGTATAAATTATTGCAAAATTGTGTTTACTAACAGTAGAAGGTGGTTTCTAAGATTAAAACTGAGAAAACAGTTCGTAAAACATATATATGTCCCAAAATGGCTGGTTTCACAAAAATATCCATTTGGTTTTTTTACAAAATATTTCTAATCGCCAGAAAGTTAGACAAATTTTATTGAACCTTAAACCTGTTTTGAACGAATTACCCAACAACTCAATTCAAAAAGGATATTGCTTAAATTGTTTAAGTATAAATAATAACAAAAATCTATTTATGTATCTTTTTTAATTTCCTGTAATTGGTTTTAAGGACTTTAAATGCCAATCCATAGTTAACTTGCAATCTAATTGGTGAAGTTCTAGTTTAATTCTTCTTCCCGATTGTTTTGACAGTTGTTAAAATTTATATAAAATTAAAAGTGGTTCAAAATTTCTCTTTACATATTGCATGCTAATTTCCCGTTTGTTAGTTACTTCGATTTGCTAAATTTAAGTACTTGCTATTTAAAAAAAAGTTATTCTTTAGCTTGGTTATTTTTTATTAAATACAAGAAACATTAAAAATAAAAAACAAGTTAAGACAATGTTTGTTATAGTTTAGACCTAAAGTAATAATATATTCAGTCAACAAATATGTCAACAACATATGGATATGTAAACAAAAATCCAACCCCACCGTGTATTTTTTTAAATATACTAAAAAATTCCGAAACAAATGATTGTACATACATTTTTACACATCATTGATTAACATAAATATTATTTTAAATAGTTTGACCTAATTACATGTATTTATATACTATTATATTTATGCTTATCAATTAAGCAACCGTTTCACTTTAGTTCCTGAACGTTTGTGTTGAGACAAATGCCTCACCGCCATTGTTAATTTGGTCACGTGACAGTTAATTGGATCCCCTTGTAAACACAACACACTGTCAATCTGTCATCTCAATGCTATCTTACCTCTGGCACTGATTAGATTAACCAAGTGTGTTTCCATCGTGACTATAAATAAAGTGACAAAAATATTGTAACTGTTAGACTTGAGCTTAATTAAACAGCCAGTCAGAACATGTGTACATGTTGGACACATTCTAAAAACCTTAAATTTGGGTAAATTATTACTAACTATTCGCCAGTACAAATTACAGGCTAGTAATAAAGTAATTAATATATTGTAAAACCAATTTTTTTTTTAAATAAAAATAGATACTTTTGTTTGGCAGCTATAGTTAGATCGCATATGCCAGATCCACTAAAATAAATATCTCCGTTGTATTCGGCAAAAATGTATTGTTACGAAATGGAAATAATCAATATATTTGTTACTAAAACCTAACTACTTGATAATATTAGAACTGCACTTGTATAATATAGAGTAGGTAGTTATGTAACTAGAAATGATGTAATCGCAGATTGGCATTTTAAAATAAACCAACATCTAAGAAAAAACTAAACTGCGAAGACAGAGTGGGGGGCAGGAGACTGGGGGTGTTTTGGGAACGTTACTTAGGCGAGGCGAGGAGTCTTGGGAGATAGTGATCTTCGGGGTTGAGACTCCGCAGTGGGCGTCAAGGAAAGGCTTATCCATGATTTGTGCCAGCCTAGGTGCTGAGCTATCCGTCCTCAGCCACCAGGACAGAGCAAAGGTGTTTTAATGTTAAAGGAGGAATTGTTCTATTTTTAAACTATAAACCGTGGTGTAACGACAAAGTTTGGTTATGCTCCTTTACAACAAATGAAAACGAAATTATTTAACGTTTTATAGCTCGCTGTCCAATACTAGGCTATATTATAAGAAATACGTGCGGGTGAATTTGAACTTTTATTGAACGAGAGAGATTGGAGGAATTAGGTAAATACATGAAGATTGCATGGAACTTTAGATGGCAATTAATAAATGAATTTAATTTTTAACTGAAACCGAAAACAAAAACGCGGTTAAGGAGGGGGGATTTGTAATTTCGAGATCTTGATAAAAAAAAGGATTACTGTAAATCTATATATAGGCCTATATATAATCCAAATACCACTCACTGACTCACTCATCACGAAATCTCAAAAACCAAAGAACGGATTGGATTGCAATTTGGTATGTAGCAGGTGCTTGCTAAGGAAGGTTTTAAACAAATTCGAAATTTTAGGACTTTTGGGGGGGGGGGGGGCAAAGTTACTAAAAAAACCACAAAACGGATTGGAATGAAATTTGGTAGGTAGCTTCCTCTAGGGATCTAGTTCTTGCTGAGAAAGGTTTTTGAAAAATTAGAAATTTCAGTGGGTTTTAGGCAGGGGGGTGAAAGTTACTAAAAATCCCCATAAGAAATACATAGTATAATATATTTATTTATATATTTGTTTTTGTTAATATATATTTAACTTTGATGTGTTTATCAGTGCAAAGCCGGATCGGGCCAGCTAGTCTATTTATATATGTAATTTTAATTGTTTAACTAATGTTAAATTTATTAATTCTGTTCTAATGTATATTAAATATTTTTTTATGTTAAAGCGCGAGTGTCTGATTATATATGTGTACTAGCTGACCCGTACGGCGTTGCCCGTGGTGGTTGGTATAAACCCTTTCTTAGTAAGCACCTATGGCCCTAGAGGAAGATACATACCAAATTTCATTCCAATCCATTCTGTAGTTTTGAAGAAATCGTGATTTAATAACTTTGATCCCCAAACCCCCCTAAAATTTCGAATTTTTTCAAACCCTTTCTTAGTAAGCACTTACGGCCCTAGAGGAAGCTACATACCAAATTTCATTCCAATCCATTCATTAGTTTTGAAGAAGTCGTTTTTTAATAACTTTGATCCCCCAAAACCCCCCCCTAAAATTTCGAATTTTTTCAAACCCTTTCTCAGTGAGGACCTATGGCTCCAGAGGAAGCTACATACCAAATTTCATTCCAACCCGTTTGGTAGTTTTTGAGAAATCGTGATGAGTGAGTCAGTGAGTCAGTGAGTCAGTGGGTTTTGGCTTTTATATTATATATAGATGTGGGCTTTGATGGGTGGCTGGATATAAAATAAGCAAATATAAGTAGACCATAGTGTAAGTCCTAATAATAAATGACTTTGCCAAACCAGCTGACATTCAAATGACCATACTGTACAGTGCTATGTAAATAGAAATTTTATCTTTTATTTCCTACAGTTGATTATCAAATTTATGTATTTTTTATTTCTATTACATTATGGATTGCATGTCAAAATAAAGTAATTTTTCTATTCTATTCTATTCTAATTATAAATCGAGTTACATAAACACAAAATGCTCTTGATGAGCAACGTAAAAAATAACAATCTGACATAAAGTTCAATTATGATAACTTTAATCCTAACTTTATTAAGCTTTAAAATTTAACAGAAACAGTGTAAGTAACTGCAAGCCTTGAGCACATAAAGTTTATTTATGTTGCAGCACCTTCACACACTTACAATCAGGAAAAAACTTTTGTAGTGTGACGTCTTGGTAATTGGGAGGCAGTCAGGATTGTTTCGACCTCCTTATCCTTATCTGAATCTTCCATACTTTTTCTTTTCATTATTTTATATTTTGCATACATCAAATTCAGTAACACATTTACGTATTGCGTGCTTTCGTATACACATTTGCGTTCTCAATATTATTACTATTAGTTCTGTGAAGAATAGACCTCACGAAAAAGTTAAAAACTGCGATATTTTATCCTTTTGAAGGTAAAACCAACTAGAGGGCTGCCAACCCTGCTCGCTTCGCTAGCCAACTCCCGCAGTGACTTGAGTCGAAGCAAATGCAAACAGGTTATTTTATATAAATAGGCCCTACTATTAAATTCTAATATGTCTTATTTATTTTTAATTATTATATAACAAAGTGGTTTATTATTTTTAAGTATTTTAATTTATGAAAAGTTTATTCTCTACCTTTAAGTAAAGTATTAAATCATCATTTTTTATAGGGGTTATTACTACATTTTTACCACTTATCAGCACGCGACGAAATGTCAATCTACGATACCTGTGTATGTTATAAGAAATAAATTTACAAATTTTCAGCTCACTAACTTTAAGGAAAATATAATAATTAATTTGTATTGTTTTACGGGTTGTTATGTCATATTCACCTATTAGCAGCATTCCACAATATGCAAATCTAGTTGAATTTTCATATGCATCTTGTAAGAAATAAATGCACAAAATTTCAGATTCCTATATTTAAGGAAAGTATAACAATTAATATTAATTGTTTTATTGGTTGTTTCAACCCTTAAATCAAAGTTAATTCTAGCCTATGTTACTCAGGGATAGTGCAGCTTTTTATTAGTAAAACTATTGTTTCAATCGGTTCAGTGTTTTAGGGATTTACCCCCTACATACAAACAAACAAACGAATTTTACCTCTTTATAATATTAGTATAGATGTTTTCATTCATTGAAAAGCCAACATTGTTTCGAGAGGTACTGACAATATAATTTGTTTCTCGTACCTTCTTTATCACTATATTTACATAAATTCGATAAATATATATATCTACATAATTTGTGTTTTTTATTTTATATTAGGTAAATATTGGAACTGGGATATAAAAAGCTACAATTTCATCGTTTCAATCCTACAATCTGCATCTGCTAAATAAATTTGAAAATTATTTTCCAAATGTTTATTAAAATCACAAAGCAAATAAGTTGAATACGGAATGTGTCTTTTCATAAACCTCTTTCGCCTCAGTCACCTCGCCCTTTTGGAATGTGGAGTACATTATTAATAAAATTTCAAATCTCAATGTCAAAAAACGACAGGACTTTACCTAGAAAAATGACAGAAAATTCAGAATTAATCACAGGACCTATTATACATTTAATTGATAAATAATTGTTACTTCTGATTTTGTTTTCCCTTAACCGCCCTTGCAGCTGGTTAAAAATCTTCGCACGATTTAAATGCCTTTAAGGAATATTCATGTAATACTTGATACAAATTTAATAACACATTTGGCTGTAACTGAGAAGTACATATTTTTTTACGATAGGAAGTCATTAAAGCGACCGCCATGCTGGATCGGAATTACAATCCGTATTCATACGTAATGTTTACTGACTTCTTCAAACATTAGTGCACAGTTTTAAGAAAATCGAACAACTCGTTTGGTCAGAATTGCTTAACAAATAGACAGTCCGACAGGCGAAATGCCCAATGGTCGAGATTGAACAGGCCCTCGTTCACTCTCGGTCAATAAATAACAAATACAATATAAAGTAGAAAACTTAGTTAAAGAAATATACAAATCTTTATTTGGGCTTCAACAACTTTTTCACTTGGTACATTTGTTCTTTGTATTGTTATGTTTAATGTATAAACGAATGTGGTGCTATCTGAAAGATAGAGTAGATCACTCTTGGTGGTGCCAAACACGCTGTGCAGAAAATGCAGGAGTAAAATGGCGGTAATTATAACTTTTAGGTCACAAACGAAATAGGTCTTATTTTGTCTAAACACATTTTGTGTAAATCGTGTGTATAGAGTCACAGTTTAAAACTGGCAGACAATCAAATTATAAAATGATCTTTACTTAAATTTAAATTGTTTCCTACTTATGAAAGTTCCGGTAAATGAAATGTTATTATTTTGGTCATCCATGCCTAAAAATAAATGGTCATTACATACTATTTGAAGGTATTTTGTTGCATTATGACTTTACACTACAGTACTTTACAGTACTTGAAGAACACAAAACAGTACACACATTGAACATATGTAGGACGTGCAATATGTCTTACACTCTTAAAACAAATGAACTCTATTAAACTAATGGCACAACTGTAGAAGGGATATAAACGTTATGACACATTATAACCATCAGTCATGAACATTCTACAGCCATTAACAGCGTTGGTGAGTTATTAATTTGTTTACCTGTCAAGAATAAAAACTGTAAACATTTTCGAATGTTGTTTTGGTGAATTTTCGCATGTAGTCTGAAATAAAAGCGTCGAACATATTTTAATGTGTAAACGTTAAAAAAATAACTGTATGGACTAAAAGTGTTAAAGTATCATTACATTTGTTATTCGTAATCAGCTTAAGTGGAAGAATGTGTTATTTTCAAAACGGAAACGATTTGTACTTAAGTATAGGAAGGCTGTTTATTATTGCAGTAGAATAAAAAAAGATATTTTATTGCAAGAACATAAATGATACTAATTAAAAAAAAATAAAAACAATACTTCAAAAGCAATACCCATTTAATATATAAGTATAAACCTTCAAACTTTATTAGATACAATAGTATCTAATGGCAGTGAACCATCAGCAAACCCAATTAATTATTTTCTTATCTTAAATAAGTTTTAGCAGTGAACCATCTAAGACAATTATTTTCTTCTCTTAAAT
>JAGFPH010006173.1:21656-33318 GCA_018207615.1 Philaenus spumarius | reverse complement strand
GTGTTTTAAGTAGTATGTTTAAAGCAAAACAGCGAGGGACGTCCAGCATCACTTAATAGGTATACTTAGTAAGCATCAGTGTTACAGTGTACGTTATAGAACAAAGCTGATGCAATTGTGTACATAAACAGTAATGACGTCACACTGTATTTAGTTAGGTAATACAAAAATAAAGCAATATTAAAATCAAAAGGATATAAAAGGTAAACAAACGAAATGATGTACTGCATATATTAAACAATACACGATTAATATCCTGTAGCGAGTAATTGAACATTTGTGAAGCGGATTGTAACATTAAAATTAGTGGTAACATTATTGGGGTATTTAAATTGGATACGTTGTGTTTCCATGTCTAAAGCCTTGGTTGCTGATAGATAATTAATAATGCATGGTCCAACTGGCTGCATGATATTAGCTTTTGATGTATTACATACATTTTATTATATATATTCATATATTTATATGTTTCATTGACTTATAACGCATACAATTATTTGTTGTCAAACAGAAAATGAATTTGACAAAATCATGTGTATATAATTATTCCGTTAGATCATCACAATTGGTTGTATTTAGTTTGTACCGTATTGTTTATTGGATTCGATATCGTTTACACACAGATGTAGTGGTTCCTGTTCTAACTCTGTGGCACACTTTGACGACAATGGTAAAGACTTGTTAATTAAAAGAACTTAAGATATTTGTTTTATAAAATTGGGAGAACTTTTTCAGAATAACCTACTAACAAAAACTTTAAAATACAAGTAAATAATATTATTCATTTAAATATTAAAAAAAAACGATTTTGTATATAGAGCATACACATATATTCTGATTTTGTATTATTTTGCTATTCTCAATATTGGTTAAGTTTTAGACAAAAATCCCTAAAACCAAAAGATAAATGAACATTATTAACCCTTCAGGGGTCGCGTCACTGTCTAATCCACCGGGGTTTTTGTATTTTACTTATAACAGTTGAGCGGAGGTTTTAAGATCTTCCACATCTCCCATACCTTCACACAAACTCATTCACTATTCAGTTATGACACCAGCACTTTTATCCGAATGCTTTAGTTATCAGATGTACTGCAATCGTTCTACCAACTGGTCTTTTCCACCGTGCGCGACCCTTCGCGTTAGTAATATTTATGTTTGTGTTGTTAAGAACAATATTCTGTGTTACTGCCAAGATGAATAGAAATGAATAAGAAAATCTTTTAAATATTTTTTGTTATAAAATTAATATTAATACAACCGTTTATTATCAATATATTTTCATTTATACAAATGTAAAGAACAGATAAACATTCGTTTATCTTCGGAAAAATTCGTACATCTTCGTATATTTTACAACAATATTTTTAACATTACAAAAAAAGCTTATAAAACATTACAAAATGTAAAAAATATTTATGAAATACACGGTAAAACTTGGTTTGTGTAACAAAATACATGTTAAATAACATTTCACTCAAGAAAGTACTTTTTTTTAAATGTTTTTTTAATTATCTACTAAACCTGGTGGAATCCACCGTGCGCGACTCCTCACGTAACTATTATTGACGCGACCCCTGAATGGTTAAGGGTTCATTTTTCTTGAGATAACAACTGTTGAAACAAATAAACAATGCACATTTTACATGACTCTTTAGTTCATGCATAAATTACATAGTTCTTATTGTTACATGCCCAGTTTAAAATGGTGATAAATACAAATTTTCTATAAACTGATTGTAGCTATAACTACATCCTTATTAGTTAAATTTTTGAATATTTATAATGAACTACATCATTTCTTATTGTAGTCGTGAACATTTCAGACGTGATCATTTATTAGGCCAACAAAAAATTATTAAAAAAATGTAAACAGTTGTAAGCACTTAGTAAAAACTCTTTTTTTTTGCTTTATTATATTCTCAGGGTTGTTATGTGGTTTTAGTTCGAAAACAGCCAACGAACTATAATTGCCTTAAAATTTAATTTAATTATTGCAACTACACACAATGCTCGTACTCATACTTTGTGATCTTAATCTTTGGAGTCAGATACGCCAACCCCTCATTTGCGAGGCGTCTTAATTTCTTCTATGTACATTATCCTACCATTGCAAAATTTACCAAAACAGTACCAACTGTGTAGTTTTTATGTATTATTACAAACACCTTACAATCTATCTAAACTTATCATATTTTACGTTATGTGACACAAAAGATCTACTTTCAACTATAAAACAATTCAATTTGATAAAAATTTTTAGTAACACAAATTTCATTAGGAGCAAAACATAAATATTCAAGTGGGATGACAGTAAGATTTTAAGATATATGAACGTGTCTTTTCAATTATAATGCCAGATAAATATGTTAAAGTTTTGCTTATTTACGTAGTATAAAAGCTTCACCAGACTGACCTAAATACATATAACTTCAAGTCGTTAATAACCAGAAGTAGAATGAATATAACTTTAACATCTTGTTTCCTGTTCTCGAGACAGAGATACTATCTTGGATTGTTTCCACAACTTTAAGCGTAAGTCATAACAAAGTATTAGAGTGGGAATTGCTTTTTAATAAAATCACCTTTCATAACAAAAGTTGTTTAAAGTAATTATACTACGATATTCAACACTGTCTACAAACACTTACGTGTATGAATCAGTTTAAAATATTTGTTATATATAATACATTTTTCAGTTTTTACAAATAATTATACTAACCAAACGTGTCACTTTCAGTGGTCAGCTACGTACAGTCGTCATCTTAAATTAGTTTTAGTTATTTTATTTAGTTTATTTAAATACTTTTAGAATTTCCTTCGTAATTTATGGACATTTATTATGTATAGAGTAGACTGAAAATCATATGAAGAAATACTAGTTAGTAAATCATTTATAGATTGATCATTGAAAGTGGTACAGTGTTATAATACAATGGAGTCAAGAAATAAATTTAAAAATATTAAAATGCCTGTTTTGATATTGATATACAAGTAAAAACTTAAATAATATCAGTGAATTTTAACAGTTATTAAAAAATAATGAAATTTTAAAAATAATACGTTTCACATTTACCCTTATATAAAACATTTTCTACACAATGTAAATTGAATCTTCTTACAATGAACGTTTTTAAATTACTTATACCATTTAATAAAATAAAACGTTATATATATTAAATTGTTTCTACAACCAAGCCAGTAGATAAGATTTTATTAACCTGTATTTAATGACGACACTAATATAATAATGAATTATGGAGTGTCGTCATAAAAATATCTGAAAAGAATATCTAATTTAAGGTATTTTTTGCGTTATATATATTTTTAAAATGTGTATATAATATAATTACTGGAAGACCTAAGGTTGCAACCAATAATTTAAACTTAGTTGAAGCAAGTCCCTGATAAGAGCTAATAAATTATTGTTATGGCCATTCAACATAATTTATTTTCAGCGAACCTTTAAATATATTGCATAGGAAGGCTTTATATTTTCGACATTTTATTTTGTGAGAAAATTTGGATTCTTTTGCCAATTATTATTCGGTAGATAGCTGTATATTATATAATTACTTATGTAAAGTACTATAGCTGTAATACTTTACATCCATCTTTGCAAAATAAAATACTAATCTTTTTAAAATCAGTTCTATATAATAATTAGAGCTTATATATTTCGTTTTTCTTAGTGAATCAAAAATGGATCAGATAAATGGAAGTCGTTTCATATGTTTATCGGACGGTGAAACATAATTTTAAATAGCAATAATATTAAACCAATAATACTCTGAAGATCGTACTGAATGTTTATAATTAAAAACACTCGAAATAAGTCAAAAATATTATTTTTTAAAATATAGTAACATTTTTACTTTCTCGCTATACTATATATATTATAGAGAAAGTATAGTGATCGCAAAAAAAAATCGATGTTGAGATTTTTGTGGAAATATCCGTTTTGGGAGTCCTATTTACAGCAACCTTTAAATATATTGCATAGGAAGGCTTTATATTTTCTACAATTTATTTTGTGAGAAAATTTGGATTATTTTGCCAATTATTATTCGGTAGATAGCTGTATATTATATAATTAGTTATGTAAAGTACTATAGCTGTCATTCTTTACATCCATCTTTGCAAAACGGAAAAAATACTAATATTTTTTTAAATCAGTTCTATGTAATTAGAGCTTATATTTCGTCTTTCTTAGTGAATCAAAAATGGATCAGATAAATGGAAGTCGCTCCATATGTTTATTGCACGGTGAGACATAATTTTAAATAGCAATAATATTAATCCAATAATACTCTGAAGATCGTGCTGAATATTTATAATTAAAAACACTCGAAATAAGAAACAAATATTTCTTTTTAAAATTTAGTAAGATTTTCTGATGTAAAACCAAATTAGAAGTAAGTTGGAACATGCCATTTTATGTACTATCTTAAAGAATAAAGTCTGAATAAAAAAAAAACACATGTAGTTCATTGATCCATTTTAAAATAGAGACAGTTGCACATTTTTTTATCAAATACAATTTCCATTTTTAAAATTAATTAAGGTTTCTCCCCGAGTTAAATCCTTATAAAGATAAAAACTATTATATAAACACAATTAATTATAATAACAAATATCTGATAAACTAAGCTTCTCAGAAAAACAATTTAATTTTCATCTTTATCTTGACCTACAAAATCCCTCATAACATTGTTAGGCTCACTTAAAGAACACTCGTATAGCCAGTGTAAAACAAATATTATATAAGGTACTTTATTGGTAAAGCTTTAAGCGATAGGTACTATGTATTTATATGCGAATGTAAGTGAATATACAGCATTGGATAATTGGTTATGTCAATATTTAAATAAGGAAAACTTAGTCAAAAATACTTACCGTATTTATTTTGCAATACTCAGTTAAAAGTGTATTTACTGAGGCGTTAAAGGTGGAATGAAGCTGTGTTTGTTTTGCCTGAGGGAAGCAATAAAAGAGAAGCAAATATTTAAATGGAATTTGAAAATAGTTTACCAGAAAATCAATGGAATACAAATTAATTTCAGTCCGAACTAATTTTATTTTGATCAGTCGAAATAAATTTAGTTACTAAACAACAACAGAACTGTTGTTTTCTATATTCTAATTTCTTAAAATGTTTATATTTAATGATAGTGGTCTGAAAATTCATTAAATTTTAAATAAAAATAGCAGTAATAAATGTTGATTAATATTGCTTAACAAACTAATTTTACATTTTATTGAAAATATTTAAGTACTATAACTTCAATGTCTATCAAGTGACGTCTATTGTTTTTCATTTTTGTTTAAGGCGTTTCGAAACGACTATCTCATTGTAAGTGCAATTGCCTTTGGATACTTGCCAGGTGGTGTGCACGAACAATTTAACAGTGATTTGTGTGTGTATCTGTGCAATATTGTAACTTAGGATATTGTTTGTTACAGATGTATTGAGAAAATGAATCAAAATCTATTCAATTACAATAGCAACAACTATTGTGTAAGTAATCTTAGAATACTATTAAATAAATAACTATTACTTAAGATACAACTCAGTCTATATATAATACTAGAAGAAATTATTTGTTGAAGACAGTCACAACTTAGGGAGAGTCGTTTGAGTTAAAGCATATTGTGCGAATCTATTAGTTGCCTCTATTGCAAATGACGTGAAAAGTAAAAAAATTTTCACCGGAGGGGTGAAGGGTCTAGGGACTTAAAAATGTGACAATAGTTAATTCTTACTTATACCAACTCTTTAAAAAAATATGGTTGTGACAGCTTGAAAAACTAAATAAAACAGTTTCATGGTGGAGTGCCCCCTTAAGTACGCCTCATTAAGAAAATACATCTTTTACTAATGATCTACATTTCAGTACATCTATGTGTGGAAGTAGAATCTTCAATATATATTTGTCAATGACATAGAAAATGTTTCTTCGTATACTATAAGGTATTCGCAGAAGGAAATATTTTTATGTTATCAATAAAAATATAGTACTATTTGTGTAAAATAATAAGCCACTGAAATACACAAATACATGGTTGTGGAACGCTATTTTAAAGGGGAATATAAAAAAAACGCGGGAATATAAAACGCGGGAAAAAAGGGGAATATATAATATAAAACAAAAATTATATTAGCTTTTGTAACCACGCTCGACTGCTACCGTAGAATTAGGAAATACTGGAAATTTGGTACAGTTTCAGCTTGAACACCAACCCCATTTGGTTTCAAAATCCAATAATAAAATTGGCTGCAGGATTTACAATTCACTTTGGGACATTAAATACATTTTTCTTTTTAGTAGTGCATATCATATTTGCTTCATTAAATTTTAAGAAATGTATTGTATGCGTCACTATACGAACAGAGTAATGCAAGAGTTATTTCAAGTTATTGCGCCGAGTAAAAAATATTAGAAAGTTGTATGTATATTAAGGAAACATTATGTGATCAGTTTCTCATTTTGATTTAAAAACATATCCTGCTGCTTTTAACTGTACACAAACTGATGAATATCTATCGGATCAGATTCAAATATTTATATGAACAAGATTGAGATGTATGTTCATGAAACTGCCAACTTTGCAGTACAGGCGGAATTCCAAATGCATTTAAAGTAATAGTACGACCGTTCCATATTAGAAGTCAACAATCAGTTGTACTTAAGAAGTACTCTGGGCTATTATAAAATTAATGTTCAAGTAGTTTTTTGTTAATTGCCTCGACCAATTATAATAGTATTTAATAAATAGTTAAAGTTAATAATAGTAACGTATTTAGGTAACAATATTTTTAAATACAAGAGTATCTAGTTTTTCTAATCTAAAAAATATAAAATAGGATATTTGTGTAAAGTAAATAATAATACGAAGCTAAATAGAAAGACATACACGTATATACTTATGGTAAGACAAATAGAGCCACTACACATAAATATTCCAACCCTCTAAGCATGACAACTCATTAGTAGATGGGCTTGTGTTTATAATGAGACTTGCTCTCTGGTTGTTTGTACTGACTTGCACTTAGATTTAACTCCTCTCTCTTTACTAGAATATGGTACAATCTAGTAAAAAAATTATTTTTTTAGTAGCTCAAATTACTACATAATGTATACGTGTAAAAATTATGGTTATACCATCAACATGTATAAATAACTTAAGAGAAAAGAAAAGTAATAAATTCGTTGAATATACCTTAGATTGTAGCTTTTAAAATGAAATATTTTCTCTTAGAACTGCTAGTTTTGCATAATAATTCAACATTTCTACAGTCAATACCATTTTAAATAGTTTTATATTCAGGTTATTTGTATCGTTATTTTTTATTCTGTCTTTTTATTAAAATAATAATTTGCATATAGAATTTAACAAATACTGAAATCATGAACAAACTTGTTGTGTCCGTCTTAGTAGTCTGAATGGAGTGGAGTAATAATTGTTATAATTAATGTAAACAAAATCTATATATATATATATATAAGCCAAATACCACTAACTCACTCACTCATCACAAAATCCTCAAAAATTACTGAACGGATTGGAACGAAATTTGGTATGTAGCTTCTTCTAGGGCCATAGGTGCTAACTAAGAAATGTTTTTAAAAAATTCGAAATTTTAGGGGTAGTTTGGGGGTGTCAAAGGTACTAAAAATCACATATTTAACTTTGATTTGTCTCTCAGTGCAAAGCCGGATCGGGCCAAATAGTGTAATATAAAATAATAGTGGGTAAATTTAACAAAATCAAGAAGATGAAACTTATCTTTCTATATGTTGTATAAAATGAATCTGTGTGGTAAAAATATTAGTGTGTGATATATAATAATAAAAAATGTTATGTAAAGCTGCAATATTAGTTATGATTGTGACTCTATTATTTACAGTAACTATTATGATCTTTTATAGCACTTATATATCAAGCTGAGTCCATAACTAACAGCTGATTATTTAACTTTACGTTGTAAGGTTAACTGTAATATTAACATCTAACAGATGTTTTATTTTAAAACTTGATTCAATTTAACAGCTGATGTGGGTCTTGTTTAGTAATGTTTCTCAGTTGCTTCAGTAAACTTTTACGGATAAATAATTATTTTGTAAAAGAATAACTCCGTAAATATATTCATAACTTGTTATGTTTTATTTGTCTGAAAAACTAGCACACTGCGTCTTATTACTTTTTTTTCAGAATTGAGGTTAATGTAATATCAGATCATGTATTTTACAGAATAAGTTAAGTATGTTGTTAATTATGTACATAAAATATAAAAATTTTGAGTGAATAATGTACGATATTGTTTCATACCTTAACGAAGTGGTTGGATCTAGAATCACAGTTGCTCGGATTTTAAATCCCCACTAAATGGATTATAATCATTGTTCTTTAGCATTAAAGCTACACATATTTTAAATTAAATAACTTTCGTCAATTGCAGTCTTTGTAAATGTTATATTTTTATTGTTTCTTGGCAACACGTTTCACTACCGCAGGCAGCGCTTTTTAAGGACAGCAAATTAAATGCACTCACTCTGATATTGTTGCAGCAAAATGTTACACAACACTGTATTCACATGACACATAAATACACTTTACTGGTTCCACACGTCATACGAAAATAATACCCAAATGAATAAATAAAATGTATTATAACATTTAAAACGTTATATCTGTGTGACATTCACTAGAAGACTTTTGTGAAATAAATTACAAACAATTGCGACGTCAAACTAATTAGCACTCTACACTCTACAATTATTAAAAAAGATAAACAATTTTGAATTACAAACTGAAATGATTCTTCTTGTTTCAGTGTTATTGATGTAACTTGAGTATTAATTACCTTACTGACAGATTTGTTTAACTTTCAAAATATTTTTATCATTCTTTTCTTAAGTTGTGCAAATGTACAATATCGTTCAGTTCTACAATTTATTAGAGTGTTAGATTAAATTAATCCGGGTACTGCTGGCAATTTTTGTTGTACTAATACTTTTATACATTAACTACGCAAAATTTACAACATAATATTATAAAGTGAAACATAAATAATATTTGTAAGTAAACTAGTATAAAGTTAAAAGAGATAAATTGAGGACTAACTCATTGGTATGATTATAACAAGTGTCAGAAAATGAAAATATAAATACAAAAAGAAAAGAAAATCCCATCTAAAAAACACATGAATGCGTCTTTATGTTTTGATCAAAATCATTTCTATTATTATCTTAAAATAAAAGGGAAACAGTTAATGTTTTTGTACATTGTATTTCAACAATAAATATTGCATACTGTAGTGACTATGGCGATACATTTATAAATCAGTATTAACAACAAAAGGATAAGAAGAATAAAAAGGATCAGTTTATATTTGTGGGCCTACAAACAGTATATGTTTAACATTTGAGATACTAAACATTTGTAAAGTGGATTGTAACATTTATCAGAAGGCCAATTATTGAATTATTTGAACTGCTGTCATACATCATTGGATACTGTTAATAGGTACTGAATAATGTATGACCTTGTATCTGTTCCTAATGTACATAATATTGCTTCACAAAGTACAACACACGTAGGCTAAAGGATTGTTGTTAGTGACTCACATTTGCTTGTCCTACCACGCTCGTATATTTTAATATTTGTTTTAAAAAATCAGTTTTTACTTCTTACGCGTGTCCCTGGCGTGAAGTAAGGCCAACCACAGAATGCATATCATACACTAGCTAACTTCTAAAGCTTTCATACTCTAGTCGATGTTTCGATTGAAATGTTTTTTTTTTTTTGCCTCATCTAAGATGGGGTGAGCTGGTTGGTAAACGTTCCTGCCCCTGGATATCTGTGCTTTAACAGTGAACAAACGCCTGCAGTAAGCTCCTCAACGAGTTCAGCACTTTAGTATATAACAAAAATCAGTAAGCTACCCTACTGTAAAGTGAATATAAAACTGAAATTTATTGACTATGTTTTGTTAAGTTTAACACTATTTTATAAATCCACATGTTTGTTTTGGTGAAAGTTAAACATTTGTAGCTATTGTAAAAAAAATTTGGAAAACGGTTGACCCTAAAGGCCATCTCTGTAACTTCCCGCTAAGTTTAATTACAAAGCAGTTGAAATTTTTTATTATATTAAAATATTACTTATAATTTATATTTTTATAATAATATATAAGAAGTTTTCAATGTTAATAGTAGAAACCGATCGGTAATGTTCTGGATTATATAATGCAATTTATACTATATTACAAGGGTACTATAACATTTAAAGCTCCTAATTTCTTCTAAGTCCGATTCGGTTGGATTCGGGGACAATCGGTAATGTTCGGGATTATATAATGCAATTTATATTATATCCCAACGACACTATAACATTTAAAGCTATTAATTTCTTCTAAGTCCGATTCGGATTTACTCGGGAACGATCGGTAATGTTCGGGATTATATAATGCAATTTATACTATATTCCAACGACACTATAACACCTTGTATCTGATACAAGGTTGATGACGGATGTTAAACATATTTACTTCACAAGATAGATCCTTCTTAACAAAGTCGACGTAGCGTAACCGCTAACGTTGTGAACTCGGGTCATGGTGATACCCGGTTCGACTCTCGGAGACACCCAAACTTTTTTCAAAGCAAATAATTAAATTAAATTTAATATTAATTATTACAAAACAAGGTGGCTGCCAAAAAAAAGATGGCGGTCCAAAATTCCCCAAAATCAAAAATCAAAAATTCCCAAAAATCCAAAATCTTCAAAAATCCGAAAATAAAAAAATCAAAAATCTTCAAAAATAAAAAATCCAAAAAATGTTAGGTTAGGTTAGGAACCCAAATAAAATAATCCAAAATCCCCAAAAAAGGGAAAGAATCGACAACAAAAATTTTTCTAATGAAAAATTTCGGAGAAATTGAGAAAAAAAACATTTTTTATTTTCTTTCGTTTACGATATCTCACGAACGAATTAACCGATTTTGACCGGACTGGTAGCGATCGACGTCGCTTTTCAAGGTTAAAAGCTGATTAGATTTTCGAATTGATCAGTAAAGCCGTTTAAAAGTTATTCCAAAAAACCTGATTTGAAAAAATTGTATTTCTTAGTTTTTTTCGAAATTTCTCAGAAACTACCGGTCCGAATTAGTTGAAATTTTCAGGAAATCTAAGTTTGATGAAACTCTTTAGAACGCCGTTTGGTAGGATCCAATCGGTTAAGCCGTTCAAAAGTTATAAGCGGGTCACAAACTTACATACATACACACATACATACAGACAGGGTGACACCCTCTCGGGAGTGGTCAGGGAAGATTCCTAGAACCTCAGAACGTCGAGATCTGATGAATACTCGATTTTCGAAAAACGGGGTGAAACCAATAACTTCCCGATGTTAGAAAATTTTTAATTTTTTTAGCGGGAAGTTAAAAATAACAAGATACAAAGTTATATCGTTTGTACATGTTTAAAATCAGGTAATGGAATAGTGATTATTTAAAAACGTCAATATAATATTTTAATAAGCCAAGAGAAACTAAATTAAAAAAAAAACTTCTTACATTCACCTGTAAGAAAATATGGAACTCTTTAACCTATGATAAATAGTCTTAAATTAACTCAGAAGAATGAGAGATATAAC
>JAGFPH010006173.1:8328-21556 GCA_018207615.1 Philaenus spumarius | reverse complement strand
GTTTGCTTTTAGCTTGTTAATTTGGTAATCTGACCCTAAAAAAGCGGTTTGTTGTGAATAATAATAAACTGATTATACATCGTTTAAGTCGGTTGCAATGGAAATTAATTCAAACAAACATATGTTGTTAAGATGTTGATCCAATAAGCAGATTTTTCCGAATGTCCACTGTTTTACGTTTTAAAATACAAATTTTGATAAATCCTTTTGTTGGTGTGAGGATATGACCCAATTAGAATATACCCTAAATGTTTGTACTTGTATCTTAAGCAGGTTTTGCTAAAATGTTATTCTGTCAGTCAGTTATTCGCTCAGAACACAACCTCTTATACAAATAGATAACATAACACGTACATCAGAAAAACGCGGACGATTGTATTTTAAAGAAAATTGAAAAGAGTATCGCAAGGCTAGGACTCTTTGTATTGTAAATTAAAGCAATAATGGAGAGGCAACATACTGTCTGAACTATGTACATACTTGTGCAGCAGACTGGGTGATATGTTCTGTGTGTCGTGTAGGTGAGTTAAAGTTGTACTTAAATGTTAATGTACGTTAAATATACAGATAACAAATTAAGGTGTTCTTAAAACAAATTTCAAAGAATGTACTTTACAATGAATCACTTAGTTGTTAGAGCTTATCTAATAACGTATCTACAATGATTAATTACCCCGCTTAATAAGTTCATCGCATCTAAAGGGGAAACAATAAGTAGATTGTGTTTAGCGAGATTGCATATTTCACAAAATATGAAAGATCAAAGAACCTCTTTTAATTTAGGTTACGTCTAATAAAACTGCTACAAGTGAACTTCGTAACGTGCTTGTGTCAAAGTGTCTGTGATTGAACCTCAATATGTTCAACGCCCAATATGTTTATAATAATTCACTGCTGTAATACATTTGGACATTCCAAGTAATGTATAACAACTATATCCAAGTAAGTAACTTTGTACAACCTATTTAAGAATACACATTTTTTAACTAAAACATTTATTGCCAAATTAAAGGCGGGAGAATATAATATTAAGTATTTTGGGCAGCACAGGTTGCAACCACGGTCACTCCCAAGTTCTACGGTGTTTTAAAATTACAACATATTGACGAAGTTAAACCCAAATTATCATCTTTGTGGAATTTAGAAATGCAATCTACGATGTGACTCGAAAGTGTAAATCTACAACGTTCCTTTTTTTCTAAACTCTTTGACATTTATAACTTAGCGAAAGTAAGTTTTTACTTGGATTTATTGAATTAAATATCAGTTTAGTAATTTGTGTACTATTCGTCTTAGGTTACTTACATAATAGTTGTTGCCATTGTAATTCAATACATTTGATTGTGTTTTCCCAAAATCTCTGTAACAAACAATGTTACTATGTTAATATGTTACTTCAACCCCTTTAGGCTTGGTTAAGCGTATTTCCGAACGTCTATGACGTCATTATAAACTACACCTAGTTAATTTTGAGGAAGTGAAAACATTAACACAGATACATACAAAAAAAACATTTAGATTATTAGTACCGGACGTCAATTGCCCTAACAATGAGATAGTCGATTCGAAACGCGTTGAAATATATTTTTTTTTCAATAATATCTATAAATAAGTCAGTAACTAGTATTTATTTCTTCATATGATTTTCAGTCTACTCTAACAAAGTATGTCTATAAACGAAGAACTAAAATATATAAGTATTTAGTTACAAACTAAACAAATAGACTCAAAATTACTTAAAATGACGACTGTGCTGTTGAAACGTTGTTGTCCGGTAAACATTTTATGAATGTGAGAATTTTGGTTCGTGTCATTATTCGTAAAAACCAACAAAATTTTAATTATAAATCTATACTAATAATATAAAAAGGTAAAATTTGTTTGTTTGTATGTAGGGGTAATCTCTGGAACTAGTGAACCGATTGAAAAAAATAGTTTTACTAATAAAAAGCTACACTATCCCTGAGTAACGTAGGCTATAATTTATTTTGATAAAAACCTTTTTTATTTCATTATTTGTAAATTTAGTAGGAAAAAATGTTATGTTAGTCCTAGAATAATAAATCATCACATGTATTTACGTTTATTACCATAGCAACCAATTAAATAAAATAACAGATAAAACAGCTGTTTGCTGCAATATTTCCATTGACAGCTGAACTTTGAATTAAATTTCTAACTTTTAGGTGAGGTTTTTTTTATTAAAGTGTAGACCTGAGCCTTGCTGGTTCTTTTAACGTATATTATAACTGCTGTTCGTTATAAAATATACGAAATAATTAGATTTAAAATTTTATTTTTATTTTGGGGGTTATTAATAATATCTTGAGTAACTAGGCTAGAATTAATTTTTATTGAAGGGTTTTACACATAAAACAATAAATATTAATTGTTATACTTTTCTTAAAGCTAGAGAGCTGAAATTTTGTACATTTCTTTCTTACAAGATACACATTAAAAGTAAACTGATTTGCATTTAGTCGCGTGCTGATAAGGGGTGAAAATGTGATAAAACCTATAACAAAATAATAATTATATTTTCCTTAAAGTTATTAAACTGAAAATTTTTATATTTATTTCTTACAACATACACAAAAAAAGTATCATAGATTGACATTTCGTCGCGTGCTGCTAAGGGGTGAAAATGTAGTAAAAATGTTGAGTGCTATACTTTCTTTAATAAACCCTTAATAAATTAAGTAATTTAAAAATAAGAAACCACTATGTTACATAATAATTAAAATAAATAAGACATATTGTAATTGAATAGTAAGGCCTATTTATATAAAATAACCTGTTTGAATTTGCTTGGACGAGAGTCACCGTAAGGGTTGGCGACCAAAGCGAGCAGGGGGCGGTGCACTCTACTTAGGAATATTTTAAACTAATATTACAGTCACTCACATAAGAATTTGTTGACAGTGTCGAATCTCGTAAAACAATTACTTTAAACCACGTTTGTTATGAAAGATGATTTTATTAAAAACAATTCTTACTGTATACTTTGTTATGAATTACGCTTAAAGTTGCCCCCCCCCCCCAGTCAAATGGTTCCCTGTTACAATGAAATAATGGGAACACGTTAGAATAAAAAACAAAATACGCCTCGTGATAGACATGGAAGTTATAGTACTTTATTAATTTCAATATAATGTCAGTTTGTTAAAAAAATTTATAAGCTTTAAAAAAAAATTTATTCACAATTTCATGGGTTATTAGACCGTTGTATAATACCATAAAGAAATTAGTATATATAAAACAATAGTTTGTGTTTATTAATTTAATTTATTTCGACCGAGAAAAATAAAATAAGTTCAGAATGATATTTAGGCTACTTGTATTCCAACAATGTTCTGGTAAGCTATTTTCAAATTTCATTTAAATATTTGCTTCTCTTTTATTGCTTCCTCCAGACAAAACAAACACAGCTCCATTCAACCTTTACCGCCTCAAAAAATTCACTTTTAACAGTAGAGTATTGCAAAATAAATACGGTACGTAGTTTTGACTAAGTTTTCCTTATTTAACTATTGACATTACCAAATATCCAATGCTATATATTCACTTACATTTTTATATAAACAGTACGTATTGTACAAAGCTTTACATTAAAGTATGTATAATATATGTACTTTACATTGGTTCAAGGCAGTAACCAGGAATAATTTTCGTGGGGGGGGGGGTCAGAACCGGGGTTTTGAATCTAAACACTTTTAACACATTCAATTCTAAGGACGCACATGTGAGCTTGACACTAAACACTATGACAAGCGGCCGACGTACAGTGCGTGCATTGCACGCCAACCACCGTATTGGGAGAATTTTACAATACACAATGCATTGCGTGCATCGCATGAAAACCCCCGTATTGGGATAATTTTCAACACTCAGAGCATTGCGTGCTTCGCACGCCAACCCCCGTATTTGGAGGATTTTCATCCGCACTGCAATGCGTGCTTCGCACGCTAACCCCCTTATTGGGAGCATTTTCAATAGGCAATGCGTTGCGTGCTTCGCACGCCAACCCCCGTATTGGGAGTATTTTCAATACTCAGAGCATTGCGTGCTTCACACGACAACCCCCGTATTGGGAGAATTTTCAATACGCAATGCATTGCGTGCTTTGCACGCCAAACCCCGTATTTGGAGTATTGTCAATACGCAATGCATTGCGTGCTACGCACACAAACCACCATATTGGGAGATTTTTAAAATACACAATGTATTGCGTGCTTCGCACGACAACCCCCGTATTGGGAGTATTTTGAATACACAGATCATTACGTGTTTTGTTATAGTAAAGTATTTTTTGTTGAACCTTCATAGTTTTCTTATTTAATAGATCAGATCAAGCTGACAAGAGAGTAAGGTTGTAACCTACTGCATCCATGCGTATTGTACGTTGTAATTTAATCAAGTAAATCTAAATATCAGTAAGCGTGCAATGCACAATGATGTAAAATGCAGTATGTCATTGGATCCTCTGTTGTGTTATCTATTTTATAATTTAATTTGTACTTTTTAAACCTAGTAAAAATTTTTACTGCTAAATTTCGGGATTTCAGGGAGGGGGTTTGACCCCTAACCCCCCTCCTTGGCTACGGACTTGCATTGGCTATAAACATGTTCCGTAAGTAAGCGGGAAACGTTCGTGAATGTTTTTGTGGGCCAAGATAAAGAAGACATTAAAAAAAAATCCGAGAAGCTAAGTTTCTCAGAAATAAGTTTTTATACGTAACAGTTTTTTATATTTAACTCGGGGTGGAACGAAAATTTCAACATTGCTAATTTTATTTGATTAAAATATTTGCAACTGTCTTTATTTTGAAACGAATCGTTGAATTACATTTTGTTTTACTTTCAAAAATATTTCAGATAGTACATGAAATGGCATGTTCCGAGTTACTTCTAATTTTGGTTTACATCAAAAAAGTTTACTATATTTTAAAGAGAAATATTTTTTTCTTATTTCGAATATTTTTAATTATAAATATTCAGTACGATCTTCAGAGTATTATTGGTTTAATACTATTGCTATTTAAAATTATGTTTCAACGTGCGATAAAGATTCTATTGATCTGATTCATTTTTGATTCAGTAAGAAAAACGAAATATAAGCTGTAATTATATAGAACTGATTTAAAAAAAGATTCGTATTTTTTCCATTTTGCAAAGATGGATGTAAAGTATGACAACTATGTACTTTACATAACTAATCAAATCAATATATAGCTACCACCAATTAACTGACAAAAGGATACAAGTTTTCTGATAAAATAAAATGTGGAAAATATAAAGCTTTCCTATGCCCTATATATTTAAAGGTTTGCTGAAAATGAATTCTGTTAAATGACCATAATAATAATGTATTAGCTCTTATCTGGGACTTGCAACAACTTAGTTTAAGTTATTGCTTGCAACCTTCGGTCTTACAATTTATAATGATATACACACTTTAAAAACATATATTAGGCACAAAATATCTAATATGGAAATTATTTATGTGTAATAATTAATTATGGAGGATCGTCATAAGTACAGGTTGATAAAATCTAATCTAGTGGCATGGTTGTAGAAAAAATATAATATATCTAATGTTTTATTTTATTAAATGATTTAACTAATTTTGAAAAGTTCAATATAAGGGGATCCGATTCACTTTGTTTGGAAGAAATTATACAAGTGTAGTTGTAAAAACGTATTATTTGTTTTTAATTTTCTTATTTTCTAATAACTGTTAAATTTTATTGATTTATTATTCAAGTGTGTACATGTATATCAATATTCCAACTGACATTTTAATATGTTTAAATTTATTTATTAACTTCATTTTATTATAACACTCTACAAACCACCAATCTGTAAAATATCTATACATTATTTACTAACTAGATTATTTCAGTCTACACAAACAAAATATGTTCATTATTGGCGAAAGAAACACTAAAATTATTTATATATAAACTAAACAAATAAACTCAAAATTACTTAAGAAGACGACTCTGCTGCTTTTTTATTTATTTATTTGCCATTCGATACATTTAGTACAATAAACGTTGTCAAAATTTCAATTTCAATTTAACCTCATGTTTGTAAACATGAATAATCTCTACTCATAAACATGCATACACTATTACACATAATAAAAATAGGTTAAATAAACGGTACCAGAAACTGGCACATACTTTCTCACAAACATATTTAAATTATTGAACAGATTCACAGTGACTTCATTATTGTAGGAGGAGTAGGAGAGGTGATTTTAAACTAGGAGATTAACTAATAAATATTATTATTATTAGCTGGAGATAAAACTAATCAATTGATTTCAAACAAATTTGCACCAAACACGTCAATTAGGCCTGTATAGATGCACGAAAATAGGTTTGAGAATTTTTTTAAAACAACCCCCTTTATGGCCAAAAAACTCTAAAAAATCAGTTATTATTATTATTACCTAAACGAGAATTTTTAGAAAGATGCGGTATTTTGCATATGGTAGGGCACTATAAAGGCTCAAATAAGCCAAATTTTATCAAAATCGTTAAAGCCGTGTTTTTATTAAAAAATAATAAATGATTTTTGGGGTTTTTTTGCCTAAATGGGGGTTGTTTTTCAATATTTTTCAAAACCGTTTTTCGTGCATCTACACAGGCCTACTTGACATGTCTGGTGCAAATTTGTTTGAAATCAATAGAATAGTTTTCGCTCTAGCTTTGTATACTTACAGACATACAGACAGACATTTTGTAAAAACCACTTTTTTGGACTCAGGGGGTCCCAAAACGGATATTTCCACAAAAATCTCAACATCGATTTTTTTTGCGATCACTATAAAATGTATCACATCATTCTTAAGCGTATACAATTCGTGTAGTGAATAAAAGGGGTTCTTAACAAGCCAATCATAATACCTTCTCAAACATTTTTTACTTGGGGTAAAACGTGATAAACGTGGCTGACCACTGAGCTTATGAACGTGAGAATTTTGGTTACTATAATTATTCGTAAAAACTTTATAAAGTATAAATAATATAAAACGAATATTTTAACTTAATATTACAGTCACATACTTAAGTATTTGTAGACAGTGTTGAATTTAGTAGTATGTTTACTTTAAAACACCTTTTGTTATGAAAGCTAATTATTTTTATTATAAGCAATTCTTACTCTATACTTCGGAATTAATTACGCTTAAAGTTGTGGGAACAATCCAAAATAGTATCTCTGTCTCGGGAACAGGAAGCAAGATGTTAAAGTTATATTCATTCTGCTTCTGTGTTATTAACTATTTTAAGTTATAAAACGTATTTAGTCTGGTGAATCTTTTATACTTCGTAAATAAGCTAAACTTTAACATATTTATCTAAGGTTGTAATTGAAACGACACGTTCATATATTTTAAAATCTTATTGTAATTCAATCAAGTCATCACACTTAAATATATAACCTTTGCTCTTGATGGAATTAGTGTTACTGAAATTGTTTTAAGTTGAAGCTTTTTATAGTTGTGTCACATTTCTTAAATATTGTAAGGTTAGATAGATTGTAATATGTTCATAATAATACATAACAAATACTCCGTTGGTACTGTTTTGGTAAATTTTGCAATGGTAGGATAATGAAAATAGAAGAAATTAGGTGACCTCGCAAATGAGGGGTTGGCGTATCTGACTCCAAAGCTAATACCCCCTGTTTGAGTCCGAGCATTGTGTGTAGTTGCAATAATTAAATGAAATTTTAAGTCAATTATAGCCCTTTGGATCTTTTTGAACTAAATCCACATAGCAACCCTGAGAAAATAATAAATCAAACATGTTGTGTGATGAAACACAGTGTTTACTAAATGATTAGAGCGGTGTTAATATTTCAAAATTGTAATTTTATTTTGATAACTTAATTAATAATCATGACCACAATGATCACTACTACAATAAGATAATGATGTAGTTAAGTATAAATATTCAAATATTTAAATAAGGAAAGAGTTAATGCTACAAACATCGGCATATTGATACCGCCATATTACACTGGGCATGTAACAATAAGAACTTTGTAATTTATGCAAGTTACGTTTTTGGTTCGAGGGAATTGCTTTTTAAAAAAGAACAATTCTATTCGTTACACTTAATTTTATTAACTTTAAAACAATTATAACAAATAACGTACAATATTCATATACACTGATGTGTACGGAGAGAAGCCTCGTCTAACTCTGGCGAAACAAAGCTTGTCTCTTCACACAATACAAATGCTGACTAAACTAAGAACCATACAACAGTCATCATTATTACAGTAAAGTGTACAATAATTGTTTACATAACTTGCATGAACCAAAGAGTCATGCAAAATGCACATTACTTATTTGTTTCAACAGTTCTCTCGTCAAGAAAAATGAACCACTAACTGTTTATTTTATCATTATTGGTTTTAGGGATTTTGGTCTAAAACCAATATTGAGAAAAGCAAAATAACAAATTAACTCAAAATTAAGACATATTTGTATGCTATACATACAAAATCATATTTTGTAAAAGATTTAAACAAATAATATTATTTATTTGTACTTTAAAGTTTTTTTTTGAAGTAGGTTATTCTGAAAATGTTTTTTTATCGGACAACAAATTCTTATAACTAGTTCTTTTAATTAACGAGTCATTACCACTGTCGTTTAAGTGTTAAGAGTTAGAACGGGAACCTGAATGATAGTTTTCATGCTAGCGTTTGATTTACACTACTCCCATGAGTTCATTATGCTAACTGGCAAAAGCAAAAACATGAATAAAAATAAAAACGATTGTAAGTGATGTCAAGAATATTTCGGTGGGAAATTAATAATGAATGAAGTTACAATCATTGCATTCAACTTTTACACGTTACTTGCACAGCGAAATTGTAGCCTTTAAAGCAAAGGAGTAAGTTCTGAATGGCTGTCCATTTCCTGCTTTGTGGAATCAAACAAAAAAAGCAATTTCCTCATTGTTTTAACGACGTCGGTTGTACGTGTCGGCGCTTTATTACTTCCTGTAACATCACATTTGGTTTCATTGTTTTATTTATAATATTTATATTTATGTATTTTCCATGTGTATAACCATAGGGAAAATATTTATGACGGAACATACAATAATATTTTTGTTTAATTATTTTCTTATTAAATTATTGCGTTAAATAATATTATTGAAGGTTTATCCCTCTTATTACTGGTTATTCGGAATCCTTATTATTATTTCTCAAACGAATTTTTTGTCGCTAAGCGTTATCTCCCTTAAAACCCAATCAAAATAAAGTACGCAAGCATCCTTTTAAAGCTTATGACGAACAATGGAAAAACAGCTTGAAATTCATGTTTTCGTTACAAAAATTTATTAAAAATATTTTATAGTATAGTTCATATGGTTCATAATGAAAGGCGCCATCTATTAACAATCGGTTTAACTAGAATGACAGCTGTTAGTTAGATTGTTTACATTATATATGCAAGTGTAATATATCATACAAATCAATAAAATTAAACCAAAGTAAATAAATAAACGTAATTTACTTAATTAAATCAATGTAATCAATCAGGTAAGTACTAATAACTTGCGAAATATTCGTACGGGTCAGCTAGTAAATAAAATTATAGTTTTCTTGTTCAAAGAAAAATGTTTAATGCATTATAAGTTTTTTTCGAACGTTAGCAAAAACAATATTAGATCAAATGTTTTAAACGTTGAAATATTAGAAATCGTTATTAAAATACTGTTAATTTTGCTACATAGTTGTATTAACAGGGCGAGAGTTTGGACTTACTGATATTGAACCACCTATTCCAGCTTAGGTTGTGATTGTACATAAATCTATTAAAAAAATTATATTTGCAATTAAAATAAAATCTACCAAAAGTTTATTCATTCATTGTTACAAAATTTGTAACATTTAAAGTTTTTAGTTTTTATCACAAAATGCAGTTGTTCCCCGTAGACATCCTAATATGAGAATTAACATGTCATTAAAATACTTTTCCTACGTGCTATAAATATTATATTCCGGATAACTTTAATACACAGATATTCTATTATTATAGTGTTTGAAACAAAGTGCAAAGCTACTGTACAGTTGTGTAATAAATGTGACGTCATAGATCCAGAAAATGCGGTTATATACGTGATGGACGACAATAGAAATGCATATTAAATGCATACACAGCTTCAGTCCGTCACAAGAACTTTAAAAGTACTTCCAGGAACATGTCGCATATTAAAATTTACAAATAACATAGTTATAATCATGATTTTAAACAACGCAAAGCTTGGGCACTTTGTTTATATATTTTAGTTTTCTAAACATGTTAATTTAGTGAAAACTTAAAAAGCTCATATTAATCAAAATAAATAAAAGGCAACGTAGATGTAGAGGTTTGTAAAGTTAAAGCCTTTTATACGGAGCTCTAGAAGAATATCTCCGACAGTTTCAAAATGGTGGCAAAATCGTGTATACGTTCTGTTAGTCACATTTTGTAAAACATTTGAAGCATATGGAATAAATTTATTTAATTTTTGAAAAATATTCATAAAACATCAATATTACAAAGGTTAATTCAAAACAAAAATTAATCTACAACATGAAACAGAAAGCAAACAACTTGTTTAATAAAAATTGTCTGTCGATATCCCTACATTTGTATACAAACTATATCGAAATCAATAACAACCCGCAACAATCTAAATCAAACCAATTGTAACCGATCCAACGCAATAATGATATACAAATGATTTGACCGAATTCATTTTCTGTTTGACAAATAATATTCTGCGTTATAAGTCAGTGGAACATATATATATATATATAATAAAATGTATGTAATACATCAAAATCTAATATCATGCAGCCAGTTTGACCATGCGTTATTAATTATCTATCAGCAACCAAGACTTTGTTCATGGTAACACAACGTATCCAATTAAAATATCACAATAATGTTACCACTAATTTTAATGTTACAATCCACTTCACAAATGTGCAACTACTTGCAACAGATATTATAGTATATAGCGATATAGTGTAGATATAGTGTATAGTGTAGTGTATTGTTTAATGTATGCATTACAACATTATCATTTCGTTTGTTTATGTTTTATATCCTTTTAATGTTAGTATTGCTTTATTTTTATATTACCTAACTAAATACAGTGTGATGTCATTACTGTTTGTGTACACAACAATTGTATCACCGTTGTTCCATAACGTACACTGGTGTGGACTAAGTATACCTATTAAGTGAGGTTGGACGTCCCTCGCTGTTTTCACTTTAACATACTACCTAAAACACCTACGTTTTAATAATAGACATCTAATAAATAAAGTGTCCTAATCACTGCATATACCATTCAACCTAAGGCCCGTATTACACTGTAAAATATTTTGGACTTGTATTACACTACGTTAAAGAACTATGTCAAAGAAGGTGCTTTTCGTTGTTGAACATAACTACAGAATTGTTTATTTTGGTTTCTTTAAATTTGTTTAGTGACCAAATTAAAATGTACGATGAAGAATTCTATAGGCCTACTTGTGCAACTACACTAAATTATATCACGTTATTATCACTTATTTTGAAAGTAAAAAATTGGCTTCTAAGTACATTTATTTTATTTTTTATATTTTAAACTGAACCACCATGTTTATAGAATCTGCAATGTTTTGATAACGTTATTGGCTTTTGTTCCTATTTTTATAGAAATATTGAATTTGTCGCCTCAGTGCTATTCAACCTTTGTTTTTATATTTTTATATTCTGCATGTTTTGGGTTGAACAAATGTTCATGTAATTCATATTCGGAAATTGACAGTTTTGTTTTATTAACAAACAGTCCAAGTGAACTTTGTAGCCATTTCGTTATTTAGCTCAATAACCTCAAATTCATTACCTCATCAAATTTTATAAAAGGTAATGCCAACCTGTTAAATTTTATAAAAGAAATGCTATAAAAGATGTATATTATAAAAGATGGGCCATCAACATGTCACTATCATAGATCTTTGTCAGAGAACTTTTATAAAACATATTTTATAAAATATTTTACAGTGTAATACGGGCCTAAGAAACCTCATTTACTTATACTTTACATTATTGTTTAAAGTTTGAAATGTTGTGTAAAAATGCCACCATGTTGGACATTGTTTGAAAGCTTTTATTATTACAGTATTAATGTTTGTTAAAATTTTCAGTTTTCAAAATAAAATCGTTCTACTTTAGTAAATAAAAATACCAAATTAAAAATTATGTAAGCCTACGTTTAGTGCAAGCAGCTTAAAACGGATATAAGTATCCCGAAATTGTTTCCAAAACGTTTACTTTTAATAGCCCATTAAAGTGATAAAACAATTGACGTATGTTTATATTTTAAATTTATTCAATAAAATAGTCTCTATTTGATGCACTTGATATTTTCCATAGTTTTATAAAATGGTAAGTAGTGTGGTTTCAGTTAAAACAATAAACCGAATACAGTTTTACCTAAAGTGGTTTCAATAATCGAAGCATCATGTACAGCTATATACATATAGGCAGCAAGTATACACTGTAACAACTGATTAGTAGTTGGACTGCATCAACTGCTTGCAGGCTGTGTATTAACTGTATTATGAAATCAATGCATTGGATTTTAAGCCAAGAGATTATATAGTGTAACATGGATCTATTAGCTGTGTTTCATATGTTGTTTGGTTTTAAGTTATGCATGTAAAACAATAGTTCGAACCAACATACATAAATATTTTGTGTATATTTCTTGTAGGTTGGTACTTGTCAAATAAATATGAAACCAGTTTCTGTAATTCAAAAAAGAATTGTTACACTTATAAAAGTGAACCTTCCCTTCCTTTTTCTAAGGAATTAGGGATATTGCCAGTAATTTGTATTTATGAAAGTTTTAATGAAGTTGATTTATATAGAAGTGGTAATACTACAAACAGTTTCAATGATTATAAATTGAAACTTTGAAATTATACACAAATAAAAATCAAATAATAGAATTTTAAAACTAAAACTGTTGAGTTTATCGCACCCAGGAAATGTATTCAGTTACTTAATGATATTAAAAACAGAAAGCCTAGGCCTACAATAAAAACAGTTTACTGTAGGTTTGTGAGATTCATTCAAATGATTTAGGTTGATAAGTTTAGAGGAGTGGGTAGGTTCAAATATCCAACAAAATCTATTTATATATTTTAGAATTTAATT
>JAGFPH010006172.1:60530-75234 GCA_018207615.1 Philaenus spumarius | reverse complement strand
CCAAGTTTCATCACCTGTAACAATCTTGTTTAAGAATTCGTCTCCTTTATCACTGTAACGTGAGAAAAGTCAATGCATTACCAAATCGCATCTTTTTGTGTTCATCCGTAAGCATTTTCGGAACCCAACGGGAACACAGCTTGCGATAATTCAAGCGACTAACCACAATCTCATGTAAAATATATTTTGAAATTTGTGGGAATTCATCAGAAAGCATTCTAATGGTGAAACGTCTGTTTCCACGAATTTTCTCATTCACTTTTTCAACCAGTAGGCCGAATTTCATAAAAAGGTTTAAATTTGGGTTTAAAGGTAAAGCGAGGACAATTGGCGCAAGGAACGCCGAAACCGTTAAAAATCGACAAGAAAGGTGTGAGGGGGGGTTGCTCGCGGCAAGGCGTAAAGGTGCACGTGCGCGTTTTTTTTAATGAGCATTTGTTGATGTGATCGCTTTATTAATTTATTGAATTGACTGTAAAAACTAGGAAATAGTTAAATAAAATTATTCTTTAATTAACTACAAACTATAAAATGAAAGCCGGCCATAATGCTTTGTCATTTGTCGCTAAGGATCAGTAGAGAATGGTAAGTGTTGCATACAATAGTTTTAGTCTAGGGATATTTATTGTAGAAGATTGTATTTATTTGTTTCTGTGTTAATACTTACTTATTTTGAAGAGTTTCGCATTGCTTGAGCACAGCTGTTTATGTTGGGGACTGTGTTTTATTAATATATCTGTAATTATAATTTACAGTTCTTCTGAATTCTGTACATTTCTGTAGATCCCAAGAACTATATTGTGTAGAAAGTTAAAATTTGAAAGGAAAGTGTTCATTAACACAAAAGATTGCCAGATTATATTTTGTTTTAATTTATTCAATAGCCTATCAAAACTCAATAATGTTTGATCCTCATTTCCTATTTTAATAACTTGGAAGTATAAAACAGCTGTTAATTTTAAAGTCGTACGTCACTTGAGAATACCAAGGATCCGCTGTAAACAATAAACCTCGCTTTTAACATTTAACAGATAATTAGGACAATCAGCTTGAATACTTGAACAAAGATAAAACAGCTACAAGGTTATGTTTTATATTGGTATATTATACATATATATATATACTAGCCGACCCGTACGGCGTTGCCCGTGGTGGTTGGTCTTTTCAGTCTTTTTAACGTAATTGTATTCTTTTTAAGTGTTCAGTCAGTGAGTGGTATTTGGCTTTTATATATATATATATATAGATCTTAAATAATAAAAGCACTATTGTCATAATAATAAAAGATCTGAAATTATGATTTTAGTAACTTTGATCCCCCCAAACCACACCTAAAATTTGAAATTTTTCATACCCTTTCTTAGTGAGCACCTATGGCCCTAGAGGAAGCTACATACTAAATTTCATTCCAATCTGTTCGGTAATTTTGGAGAAATTGTGATTTAGTAATTTTGACCTTCCAAACCCCCCTAAAATTTCTAATTTTTTCAAACCCATTCTTAGTGAGCACCTATGGCTTTAGAGAAAGCTACATACCAAATTTCATTTCAATCAGTTCGGTAGTTTTTGAGAAATCGTGATGAGTGAGTGGTATTTCGCTTTTATATATACAGATATAGTAGGAACAATAATGTACATTTAAAACAGCTGATTAACTTGAACAATTAATTCAACACAAAATATAACCTAGAGTACAAAGATGATGCTAGAAAAATATCCGCGATCAAAATGTAAGTTAGTGACCATCTACTTATTGCGTTTATTTGGTTTTTGCATTTTCAAATGTTATTTCTATACTTTGTTTTGCTGCTGTTCTTCTAATGGTCAATTGAACATGATTAATTTGTAAAAACTTATATTTTTTCATACAGGGTAATAAATGCCAGAACAACTTATTTGTCAAAATTTAAGGACATGAAATAAGTGGAATTTGTGTACCTTCTAAAAAAAAAACTTTACTTTCATATTCCATTATTTAACAATTTCGATTTTGATTACCGTAGCAACATGTTTTAAAAAGGTCGTCCACTAGGTCGGTATAGAGGCGCGGTGCGGCGCGGAAAAACACCGCGCTCGAACAAAATTTATTTACGACGAAATAATAATTTTGTTTAGAATGGCATTACTTCAAAACTTAACGAGCTAGAACAACCTAATATGGTTTATTAGAGCAAACATTTGGCAATAATTTGTTAATTTAATTTTTTAAATTGAAAAATTAGAAGAGTAATTTTTCCAAGAAAAAGTTAAATTTATTAAAATTCTAACATAAAAGCTTCGTCCATTAGGGAGTTAACTTGGCGCGGCGCGACGCCGTTTTCGAATAAATGCAAAACTGTTGGAGGTCGGTACCGCGCCGCGCCTCTCTACCGACCTTGTGGACGAGGCCTAGGTCGGAATTTCTTGGGTTCGGATAACTTCGACTGTACTCGGCAACATTCGTACCTAACACACTGTCTTATCGGCAGCTGATCTACAACCAAAATAAAGTCTTTTCAAAGGTGAATCTATTTTGTAGATTCATTACTAACCAAAAATTATTTGTCTGTCTTCCTTACAATTTTACCTACTTGTATACAATATTTATTAAAAAAAAAGAAAGTATTTCACCTTTTAGAAAAAAACTATGGCAAGTTTAAATTAAGTAGGGTTTGTTTCATACAAAATGTAGAAAATGTTATAATTGTGTTGAAAAATTTGTATTTTTTAGGAAAAATGAAAACTTTTTGCGACAAAGTTATAGATTATTAGTTGAATTAATACAACAGTGCAACCAATCTGTTGTTCATTTCAAAAACGTAATTAAAACCCTTAAACTGTCCATGCTAATTGTTTTGCAATGCCAAGCCATTTCGTTGCGTGTGCAAGCATATTTTCAAAAATTCGCCAAATATAGTAATTACAAACCAATCCAAAATTGTTTTTTTGTAGAGAAAGGTTCAAAGAATTCATATATGCTAGTAAAAATTTATTGATGTAAAATTTACAAAGTTATTAGTACCGAAAAGAAAAGTTCAAGTTTAGGCCTACACAAAAGTAGTAAAAATTTTTTGTATTTTTTTTTTTCAAAATGTACGAAAGTTCGGTAATTTAGTTCTAAATAGAACTGTATAAAAATATATATCACTTTCAAATGTATTATTTTAAAAACACCAGTTTATCATGTTCCTACTGCATACTGCTAACAAAACTAGGCCTAGTTTGAATAGTAATTTAGGAATATATGCTTTGCCCAAAAATGAAATATTATTATAACAAAGTGCAGAGAATAGTTTTATCTTTGAATACTGTCAAAATATGGCTGAATATTAGGTGACCAAAATGGCGGGAAAACTACTGCGCCGCGCTGCGCTCTGTGGTCGACCAGTTTTACACAACACAAGATAAAACCAGCTGATTATGAGATCACCAGCTTTACTACCTTGACGCAATTTTAGTTTATGCCAGAGATAATAATAATACCAAGAGGTGATTGTCAACTCAATGTCAATCAAGTTCTGACTATCTTCAGCGCTTCTGCTGATTTGCGTTAACAAATTTAGGTTAGAACGGAGCAGTATAAATAATTAAGCCATTAGACACGAATGTAAAAGATGGTTTGCCCTAAACATGACCAGCCTACTTTGTTTCGGTGATGAAATCAAAGTCAGTTGTAATATATTACAATCCTTATTCCTAATACAAAAATACAACCAAAACACAATAATTAGCAAAAGACTTTTTTTACTTTACTAAATTAAACGATGCACATATTTTTCTGAAAGTTGTATAGATAACTACTCATTCACAGATACCTTCACTCCACTCATCCAGTTTTTGGTTAAACTGTTTGTAAGAAATAAAGTCTTTATGTTTTACAATAGACGAAATCTTTGGGTTTTTCGAAAGTCCACCCCCTTTCAAATTTCCTCCACATATATAATTTTATAAAATTTTTAAGAATTTATGAATTTATAAACTAAATATTAAGTTTATGTTTTACCAGAAGTTATAGTTCAGATTAAAAACTACCAACAAAATTTAGGCCTATTACTCATAAAAACCCTAACCTTTAAATTTAAAATAATTCGACCTCGCAGCTAAACCGCTGACGTGAGTTGAGCGAATATCCAAAATTAAGTTCATAATGTTTTAGGGTTTCGATTAACTATTTGGAAAATTGATCTACTCACGAAATCGCTGTATAGCTGCCTGTGTACGAAATATATTAGTAGAATTTGTTTCCACCTAAGCCTCCAGCTTCGTTCCACTCGCAGCGGAAACCTCGCTTTACTAGTTTGCCCCTCGTACTTGCGCCCTCGGGTTATGGACTGTTGCGCTTCGCTCGCAGCGTACAAACTCGGCCGTCGCCCTTTGATCAGATGCCCAAACGGTAAAATACCCCATGTGGATTTGAACTTTGTACTTTTATTGTATTTTACGTTTTGATCGATTTTGGGGAACCAAGCGAGCTAAACGGTTGCGTAAAAACACAAAATTTGCAGAATGTCAAATATTTCCAATTACTTCTACTTAGATATTTTATAAATTATTTTCATAATTTAAAACCTAAGATATGAAATAATGTTAAATCTGTGAAATTAAATATTAAGTTTATGTTATACCAGAAGTTGTAGTAGTCCAGTCAACGAAAAATTGTAAAAGGAAACGAAATGAACACAATTTTTGATTTTGGAAGATTGTTTGAACTAGTTAGGAGCTAAAAATACTAAAAGTCCCACTCCTAGCAGGTGAGCGGGCTGCAGGGGAGCCCGTAGAAGGTCCAATTTTTCGATTTTTCACTTATATCTCGAAAACTGTGCGTCTTAGAGATAATATTATTTGATACAAAATTGAAGATCCCAAACTGTTCTACAATATTGAATCGCATCGCTTTTTCGCCAACGCACATAGTTTAAGATATATCCGCGCTCGAAATTTGCTTATTTTTGAACAAGAAATGTTTTCTTGCGTTTTTAGCCTTATTTGGCTAACTAACTTATTAGCCTTTCGTCCTACGAAAACGTTATACTGAAGGTAGTTGTAGAACGTAAAATTTCCTTCAGGAATACATTATATTTTACGATATTATCTTTCACCGTTCAAAAGATTGAGCAATTTTAACTGTACGTGTAAATTCCGAGATTTTGCTGAAAAACTTACCCATCGTTATTTTTTGTTTTGTTATTCCACTGCTATAACTTTCTATATAAGCCAATATTTACGTACTTATATGTATAAATAGTTCGTAATATATTTATATATATAATTGGGACATGAAGAAATTATATATATTATATAAATTTTTGTCCATATGTAGTTCATTAAAAGTATTTAAAAGTATTTTTGGTGACGTTGAATACTTTTTCGACTCTCCGAATCTACTCGATCTACTCGAACAAGGCCTACTACTCATAAAACACCCTAATCTAAAAAATTCAGATAGCTTCAAATTGTTTTAAAGTATAAAATCAGCTGTTACAGAAACGCCACTGATAAATAACAGCCTGATTAGATTTGTTCTAGTAAATAGCTGATTATTACATCAATGCTAAACTTGTTCAATTGGTTAACCAATGCATTTAGACAACTAATTGTAACATAACGGCTTAATATTTATTTTACTTTATTTGTAAATTTCACTAACTTACCATAGATTGATGTATCGAATGTACAGTTTCCCCTTAATTTTAATAGAAATATGTTTCAATGCTACTGTGCGTCCGGACTTTAGTCGGCAGTACGGTAAAGGCTATGCTAATGCATTTCATATGAAGTTTCCGTACTACTACCCGCACTGCTGACTTCGGCATCTCTATGAATTCACTGAATGTGTATATGATGACGTAATTTTGTAAATGGTATCAAATTGAAGGTAATAAAACTGTCTTTCCTCATGTGACACCAAGAAATGTATATACATTTTGTTATACATTCTGTACAGGCTTTTATAACTGAAACGCAACTGAAAAGGACATAATAAACGTAGTAAGCGAGGATTTTTTTAATTTTCGGACAGGCAACTTTTTCAATCGGTAAAGTTGTACAAAAATAGATAAATTTAATTTTTGTAATTTGAATTTTTTTACTTGGGCTGCTTAGTTTAGGCAGTAGGAGCCGCAAAAGTCAAGAGTTATCATTGTGCATTCGTAAGTGGCACGGTGCCATCGCAGTGTTTCTGCTTGCCTTTATATAAACGCAATGTTTACCAGTTTACCTTTTTTACACTAATGCACCAATATATGTAATGTGGTTTCACAAACACACCCTAGACCAGCCGAGAACAAACTAACACTGAACAATGAAATGGGACGGGATAGAATAGGAATCTGTTTACAGGAAATACCAGAACATTGGGTTATTTCTGTTGTCACAACACTTAACTGCGCCAAAACTTTTCCTTCATAACAAAAATAATATTGTTTGTAGTCTTGGATTTCTTTATTGGTTACTGCAAAACAATCTTATAACATACTGTAGACTACATTCTTTCTTTTTTTAAATTTATTACACAGCCATAATTGTATTTTATCTACATTTATTACTTCTTAAATCATTTTCATATTACTGTTCACAATACTGAAAATTAGTTGAAGACTAGGTGGTAACTATAACTTGTGAACATCCTTTTTAATGCATCTGTGAGTAACGATAACGCCTTTGTCGACATGCAGGCGCGTCGCGACGATAGTCATAGCTATAGGTCCCATATGTCCTGTACTGCCAACTAAAGCCCGGACGCACAGTAAGTTCAGATTGTTAGTGAAAAACTGAAAAACTAATGCCTTTAAAATATAATTGTTTGTATAAATTAGTACTTCATGTGGTAAGAATTGATAAAAACATGTAATTTCATGTAGTGTATTTAATTAGTGAACTAGTCAATACTTTAAAATGAGAGATCAAACATTTTCTATCTTCATTTGAAGTTGGGAAATCCCTCCGTCTCCATACTTTTGACTCACTGTAGGCATTTGGGGATAATGTGAGAAAATATTTATTTAGTTATCAATTGTAATTTTTTCCACTGACAAAATATTTTAACACAAACGCTGGAAGCTGAGCATTTTGGTGAAAATTCGTCGACATTGTGTACTTGTGTTTGAAAATCATGTCCAAAGGGTTCTATTGTTGTATGTAATTATTGACAATTAGAAACTAGCATTACTATGTAAATGACTTCATTTTAAGCTGCTTAAACTTAATGTAAATCGTAACAAGAACAATATGAACCCCTGATTAAACGTGACAATAACGTTTTATTTGAAAGATCTCTTAATTTTCGGACTTTGCTAAGTAAAACATAATTGATTTCATTTAATCAGCTTAAATCTCATATGTCTAATATATAACATGAAAATTAATCGAAGGAATATATTTGTATTGCATACACAATTATTAATCGTACAACCTAACAAAAAGAATATGAACCCCCGAATAAACATGACAGTATAGTATTGTTTGAAAGATCTTTTAATCCTTTTTCATGTTCGGACTTTGCTAAGTAAAATATAATTGATTTCATTTAATCAGCTTAAATCTCATATGTCTAATATGTAACATGAAATTTAACCGAAGAAATATATTTGAATTGCGTACACAATTATTTATTGTAAAACCTAACAAAAAGAATATGCATCCCTGAATAAACATGACAGTATAGTATTGTTTGAAAGATCTTTTAATCCTTTTTCATGTTGGGACTTTGCTAAGTAAAATATAATTGATTTCATTTAATCAGCTTAAATCTCATTTGTCTAATATGTAATATGAAAATTAACCAAATGTATATATTTGTATTGCGTAAAAAATTATTTACTGTAAAACCTAACAAAAAGATATGAACCCATGAATAAACATGACAGTATAGTATTGTTTGAAAGATCTTTTAATCCTTTTTCATGTTCTGACTTTGCTAAGTAAAATGTAAGCGATTTCATTCAAAACAGCTTAAACCTAAAGTTTGCAACATATAACATGAACTATCCAAAACAAAATTGTCCAAAAATCCTAATAAAAGATTTTTTTGCAGATGGACGTAAAGATGGCGCTAGTAGTACTGTGTGTGTTGTCTGTATATTGTGTGTCGCAATCTGCTGGAGAAAGTGTGAATTGCGGTAAAGTGGAAGCTAACAACGGCACTGAAGGTGCTATAGCGGATAAGAACGTCCGTGGAGTGGAAGCCCTTAAAACAAAACGTAGTTCCGTAGGAGGCAAGTTTGAGATATCTTCAAGGAAACCAAAGTCTGGAGGTGAAAGAAGAACATGGTTTGGGACTAATAAGGACGAACACATTAACAATGCAAGGGATGAGAATAATGTTGCCTTTAATAAAACTATGAATGCGGGAAATTATACAGAAAAAAAAGGCATTGTAGTTGCTTCTAATAATACATATGGTGATGGCGCTCATATAGGTCGTATGCAGTTACATTTAAGCCCATTGGGAAAATATTCAACCGATCATGTGGTAACTAATTCATTGAAAAAAAAACATACAGATCGGGGATTTTGATATTCGACTGGAATTAATCGACCTGAGGGATAATAATCCTACAGGCAGTGACAGTGGCAGTACTTTACTTGGTAATAAAGCAAGAAGCGAGGGTACGAAAATAATTAAAGTTGTGGTTGTACCATCAAACTAATGTACAGGATTTTAAATAAATATTCAGATGAAAATATCTTAAACAATATACATGTACATTAGTAGTACAGGCTTATCATTTAACTAATATAATATTATAACTGTTTTAAAAAATATTGAAAAAAGTTGTAAAAAAATAAAAATTTAATTCTTAAAACGTTAATTTTTTGCTGTGAAGTATTCTGTCTTCAGATTTGTCCCTACCGGCCATGTCTTATTTTATATTTAATTCAGTCTAATTACTATACGAAACAGTGTCCGTTTAAATTTTCGACAATATTGATATTTTGACTAAACCACTTTTAATGCGTTCTTCGACAATTTTTTCAAAATAATTAACATATTTTTATTAAACTTGTTAAACTAATGTCTAAACTTATGCTAGGCAGGAATTGTAATTTAAAAACCTGATTCAAGTAGAACATTTATTTATATTTAATAAAGAAACATGGCGGCAGGTGTCATGGCGGATCAAAGATGGCGGACGTATCATGGTGGCGAGGTGTCATGTTGGGGGCAGGACTATGGCTGGGCCGGGGCGGGAGCTTGACGCGGGCCTATGTACAAGCACCTTACAGAGAACGGTGTCACGTCGATCTGCCAGGTCAATTGGTAAAATTCCAAAACGGGCTTGCATTCTTGTCTGTTTTCTGAGAACTTGAACTGCATCTGTATACGTCACTACCTGCGATTCATCGCTAACCTAGCAATTTAGCACGTTCCAATGAAGCCTGTGCTCTGTATAAATAGTTGTTTAAGGCATTGTAAGCTAATATAGCTTAAGTTGCACCAGTTTTAAGAAAACAATTTAATGCATTTTTAACAGAGCAATGTTTTTACTCAGTTGTTGAGTTTGTGGAGTTTACTGGTGTCCGAGACTGAGACAGTCCTTCTGTTGTAGCTTCTTCTGTACTTTTTTGGTTTTGTTTATTTGTTATTGATGTAAGTTGTTGACAATTCCTACATTGCATTGGCAGTGCCAAACTCTGTAATCTAGGGGAAGCTGACCAAATAAATAATTAATTTGACCACGCAGCTGAACAGCTGACGTGAGTTGAGCAAATTTCCAAAATTAAATTTATATATGTTTTTGGGTTTAAAACAACTATTTGGGAAGTTGATCTACTCACTAAGGTGCTGCCAGCATGTACCAAATATATTGCCATCGGTCACAACGCTAAAAGCGGTGGATTTAATTCTGGTACTTTTACGGTATTTTACGTTTTGATTGTTTTTGGGGGAACCAGATGGGCTATAAGGTCACGTAAAAAACAAAATGTGCAGAATTATTTCGTATGTCTATTTTTTTAAATAAAACTTCAGAAAAAATTGATTCTAGTACGAAAAATCTCAAAAAAAATTTACTACCGGTCAAAAATTCGGTCTATTTCAGGTCAATTTTTTTGGCTCACGAACTCGTCCAAGCGACTTATAAAACCAACCTGCGTACCAAATTCGCACCAAATCGGACGCATTTTAGTTAGAGTGCGCACACATATATACATAAAGTTACTTCAGGTAAAAAATTTGGTCTATTTAATGTAAATTTTTTTGGCTAACCTACCAGTTCAAGCGACTTAGACAATGGGTGTACCAAAGAGTAAAAGTGACATAAGTATTACTTTATACAGTCGCCTCGCCTTTTCTACCGGACCAAATGGCGTTCGGTTTAAAATGTCGGTATTTCTTCGGAAATAGTTAATCAAGCATTCAGTATGAGCAAGTAATTTTGTAATTTTAAGTTTTCTGCAGACAAACCGTAACGGGCTTAAACTAAAGGGATATCAATAATTCTTTTGTCAAATTTAAAGGTAACATTCTTTAAACTATGGTTTCGCTTAAAACATTTTTAAATAAGCTTTACTTGATCCTATGAAAGAAGCAATAGTTGGAATAATAAAACTATAAAACCTCAAGCAAAATTAAGTCAGGGTTAGGTTGGTTAACCTGCCTGAGAATATGTTTGCTTATAATAGTTACATTTTAATTAGGGTGACCCACCTAAAATGTTACGATAATAATAATAATAAAGTGTGTTTATTGCACTACATACAAGAAAAAACATTGAATCAAAGAAATACAACATAACTAACCAAAATAATAACTCATACCAAAATTAAGTTATACACTTACAGCATGACCCGTAGGTCGTCTGCCAGGTTGGATTTATTATCCTGAACAAAGAGGACGTTCTAATAATTAAACTCATAAATAAATGCCATCCTATACTTGAGCGCACTTCTCAAGAAATTTACTAAACTAAACCAGTTTTCCCAATTCAATATCATTATCAATCTGTCCCCATCAAGGATTTAACATTAAAAATATTTTTCTCGAATGCCACCTAATATTAAACATTCTCCTATAAAATGTATCATGGTTTCCTCCTCCCGGGAATTTCATAAAGAGCACATCTTTTCAATTCCATTCCTGCGTGGTCTAGCGTTTAGAGGCACCGTGGCACTCCTTCCTCTGAATATTTAACTAATAAATTCTCGCGTGTATTTGTCGTTAACATAATCTGCTTCCCCAAGATTATATTCAAGTTTATTATATACATTATGCCTCTTGTAAAATGTTACAATAGCTACCTTTTGAACTATAAATATGACGGAGTACTTTAAATGGGGAACCTTCCTTTTTTTCAATAAAATTTAAAAAGCCCATTTTGTGAAATGTAAACAAATTGCCTCCATGTTCCAATATGGTGGCCAATTTTGAAATTTGTTATGGAACAGCTGTGTTTTATGTTTGGAAGGTATCTGCTAACTTGGGACGCCAACATTTAATTTAAAAAAAAATCACTTTGTGAAGGATATATTGAAAATTGTATTACTAATTCAAAAAGTATTTAGGTAGACCATAGTTTTCGTATATTTTCTTTCGCCCCACCTATTTTTTAAAAATATGTCTATTTGAGTCTAAAACTGAAAACTGTATCAAGTATGGGCCTTTAAACGAATTGATCATAAAACAAAAATTCTCAACTCCTTTTTATTAATTTGACTAACTGTATTTAATTATTTTCTCAAATATACGGACTTAAAAATTATTCTTAATATTTCCTTTCACTTTTAAAACTAACCACAGTTATCAACATTTGAAACTGCTCCAACCGGAAAACCTGGACTCTAAAATTTTGGAGTTGAAGCCTTTTAATTTATGGGGGCAGTATATTTACTTATACAGGATGTCTCACTGAGAAACGTAGAAACTTTCAGGACGTGTTCTACTAGCAAAAATAAAGAAAAAAGTACCTATAAACATAAGTTCGGAAATGCTTCGTTTTCCAGATATCCGCCATATTGTTTTTTTTTACAAAATAATTCATATATAGAGAACGCTTTGACTGATTAACTTCAAACTTGGCAAACAGTTTAATCTAACAATGATCTTTCTCAAGAAAAATAATCGATTATATCCAGTTATGCATTTTAAAATGGCGGCTGTTTGAAATTTTCAAAAATATATTACTCAAAAACCGTACATTTTAACAAAAAATGCCAAGACATCTTTTTCGTAGCTCTTTTGATTCCCTATCGGATGTTGTAACTGTCAAAACAGTCGGATGAAGGATAATAACTAAGGTATGTGTAATAATTGGTTTGTTCAACCCGGCATCCTATACCAACACGGTAAACACAACAATATTGAATGCACATTTGCTGTCATTACCTTCAATTTTTTAACAGAATTAAGTACATTTTTTGTATGAAATAAAGTATTTATGAAATTTCAACAACTTTTTAACATTCCATTTTAAAACATATTGCACTTTTAGTTAAATTTTATTGTTTGCAAATTGAAAATAAGCCTCTTTAAATAATTGTTGAAATAAGAGTTTCTGAAACTTTCAGCGCTCCTAGCGGCTAAACGGTTAAGTTTATAAAAAAAACACCAAGAATAAAAACGTCTTAAAATTGCATTTAAAATCCAAAACCGTCATAAAAATAGGGGTTTCTATAAGAAATTCGAAAGTTGGACGCCATGTTGGAAAACGGCTGCATATTTACGAAATTTCAAATTCATATTTTTAATGGCCACTAAAAAGTATGCGAGGTTCCCCATTTAAAGTTTCCTGCAAATCTTGTCGTTTCTGATATACCAATGGTGGCACACTTAAAATAGTCACCCTGTATAGGGCCTATGAAGGACGTGGGGACAGTGGCGACAGGGCATTGTGCAATGTTCAAGACACACACTCAAAGCAGACTGCAGGAAACAACTCTGCACTTCTGCAAAGTGTACGGCCCTGTAAGACACGCCTAACTTATGTGAGGACATGGACAGGTAAAATGGGAAGTAGAGTTGAAATTGTAGCCCCCCAGGATAAGGTTACTGCAAAAAGGATCCTTCATGGCCTAAGTACGGGTATTTCCCACACGTGCAAGTAGAATAAAATAGAAAATTTCAACAACTTAAACTTTGTTGCTGCTTACACTATTTGAATTACTTCGCGTTAAGCAATTCCGTTTATGTACGATTTTATTAGCTATAGAAATTGACAGTGTAATTAAAACCGTTATTAATGTGTGCAAATTTAACGGCGAGATTTACATTGTATTAAACTTGACAATACGTACCCGACTTCAAAACAAATAATTCGACCACTCAGCTGAACAGCTGACGTGAGTCGAGCAAATTTCCAAAATTAACTTTATAGGAATATGTTTTAGGGTTTCAACCAACGATTTGGGAAATAGGTCTATTCAGGACGGTGCTGAATAGCTACAAAATGCTTAGCACGCTATTCCGCATATTGGGAGTATCTTCAATAAACAAAGCATTGCGTGCTTCGCACGCCAACCCCCGTATTGATAGCATCTTCAGTACACAATACATTGCGTGCTTCGCACGAAATTCCACATATTGGGAGTATCTTCAATACAAAATACATTGCGTGCTTCGCACGAAATTCCACATATTTTGAGTATCTTCAATACACAATGAATTGCGTGCTTTGCACTCCAACCCCCATATTGGTAGCATCTTCAGTACACAATGCATTGCGTGCTTCGCACGCCATTCCACATATTGGGACTATCTTCAATACACAATGCATTGCGTGCTTCGCACGCCAACCCCCGTCCGTATTGGTAGCATCTTCAATACAAAATGCATTGCTTGCTTCGCACGCCATTCCACATATTGTGAGTATCTTCAATACACAATGCATTGCGTGCAACCCCAAGGTAAAATCCACCGCAAGGCTTTGAACCGGGTACTTCTATGGTATTTTACGTTTTGATCGATTTTTGGGGAACCAAGCGAGCTATGAGGTCGCGTAAAAAAATAAAATGTGCAGAATAACATCCTACATTCATATTTGTAGAAAAAACTCAAAACAATAGTTACTTCCGGTCAAAAAACGTGCTTCCGATTGTTGGATTGTTTGGCTGACGAACTCGAGCGATTTTTATGAACTCGTCATGTATGGGATTTTTAATGACACTTCAAAACATGTTCTGGGGACCATGATCGGTGCTCATTCGCTACTCCCGGACCTCGGGTCTTACCACAAGGGCCACTTCAATAGCTCATTTTTCCTCTGGAAATTCGCTAATAAGACATGTATCAGTAACGGGACTCGAGGATTTTTTGCACCTGCAACGCAGTAGGAAGTGGATGCACTCTTCAACGAAATCAGAATCCAAATCGTGTGCGTAAATCTGGTAGGGATTAGTCGGCCTTTTACTCATCCATGTCTTTCTTGTTTTCATACTACTGAGATAAGAAGTAAAACCTGTGTTTAAACTCCTTATAGGCTATTCAGCCACCGATACACGGTCAGTCTTGAATGACAGTCAACGCGATTGTCAGTCAAGACTTATCATGTATTTGCATGATTGATCATGACTGACAATCAATTTCGTGACTGATGAAATTCTAACATGTTTGAATTTTGACTGTCAATCGCGTTAATTGTCATTAAAGACTGACCGTGTATGGAAGTTATCAATCATCAGTCAATGATCAGTCTTTACTGTCAATCGCGTTGATTATCATTCATGATTGACCGTGTATGGAAGTTATCAACCATCAGTCAATGATCAGTCTTGACTGTCAATCGCGTTGATT
>JAGFPH010006172.1:19086-56724 GCA_018207615.1 Philaenus spumarius | reverse complement strand
GATTATTATATCAATACTAAACTTGTTCAATTGTTTAATACAAGATAGAACAGCTAATTATTATATCAATACTAAACTTGTTCAATTGGTTAATACAAGATAAAACAGCTGATTATTATATCAATACTAAACTTGTTTAATTGGTTAATACAAGATAAAACAGCTGATTATTATATGAATACTAAACTGAAAGATTATGGCCGTAGTCAATAAACCATAGATTGACTAAGGCCATAATACATCTATGGCAGTTTCCATTTAATTTATTAGAAATACATTTTAATGATAGGTTTCAGATTGTTGGCGAAAAAACTAAAAACGTAATGCCCTTAAAATTAATTGTCCATACAAACCAGTAGTTCATACGGTATGACTTGATAAAACATGAATTTTAAATAGTATAATAAATATATAGTAAAATAGCCATTACTTTAAAATGAGAGATAAAACATTTTCAATCTTCATTAGAAGTTTTGAAATCTCTTCTTTTCCCTATTTATTTTACTTACTGTATATGTTGAAAATGTGACAAAATATTTACAAAAATATACATTTAGTCTGTGATTCTACTAACAAAATATTTTAATACAAACGCTAAAAGCTAAGAACTTTTGTTACTTTGTGTTTAAAACTTGTAGTCTAAATGGTTGAAAGCCTACTATTGTATTATGTAACTAGCGTAGCAATTGTAAATAGATATGTATTGTAAAACGTAACAAGAAGAATATGAAACCTTGAATAAACATGACAAGTATAGTATAGTATAGTTTGAAAGATTATTTAATGCTTCTCAATGTTCTGACTTTATTAAGTAACATGTAAGTGACTTTATTTTAAACAGCTTAAACCTGTTGTTCGTAACATGTACCGTAATGCAATTTAAGCAATATATTTGTATTGCAAGTACTAAGTCCCAATGATTTTTTTTGTGTTTTGCAGATGGACGTAAAGATGGCGCTAATAGTACTGTGCGTGTTGTCTGTATATTGTGCATCACAATCTGCAGGAGACAATGTGAATCACGGTAAAGTGGAAATTATGAATGGTACTGAAGGTGTTAAAACGTATAAGAACTTCCTTGGAGTGGACGCCATTAAGACAAAACGTAGTCCTGTAGGAGACTGGATGTCTCTAAGGAAACCAAACCCTAATGGTAGAAGAGCGCTTATAAGTGCTCATAAGTGGCCTGGTAGTACCATTGAGCAAATTATTATCGAAGGTAATACACCTGATATGAATGAATATAATAGTACAATCATGCAAAAAATATCGTCCAATAATCAAAAAATTAATCCATCAAAAAAACACGTACAGATTGGGGATTTTAATATTTAATTCGAAATAATAGACCTGAAGAATAACTTGAGGTAGAAATATTGAAAGTAGTTTACTCGGAAAAAGAAAACAGGATTGACAACAAATTAAGAAGTCAGGATAAGAAAGTAATTAAAGTTGAGGTTGTACCATCGAACTGACGTATTAGCCTAACAACAGACGAGACACCGGTGTACGGGACACTGCCAGCTTCTCGCGGGGAGAGACACCGTAGAGCCACATAATCTGGTAGCGCGCTACTCAGTGTCTCATCTGTTGACACACATTTAATTGATAGCACATTTAGTGTCCCGTACACTGCCCGTACACTAGTGTCCCGTACACAGGTGTCTCGTCTGTTGTTAGCCTAAGATTTAAAATAAAATATTCAGATGATAAGATCTTAAACAATAAAAGTACATAAGTAGTACATTCTTATCATTTTTAATTAGTATATTGTAACTTTTCAATGTAATATTATTTGTAGCACGAAACATTTGTGAAACAATAAAAATGTTTAAAAATTACTTCTTAAAAACTTTATATTATGTTCTGTAGTCGTCATGCTTGTGAATACCAGGTCGGTAATGTTCTATATTTAATTCGATCTAATTTTTATATAAAATATTGCCCTTTTAAATGGTCAACAATATTAGTATTTTGACTTCAGGAGATAAAATCCCTATTAAATCCCTGTACAATAATTTGGTTTCTCAGCCTGTTAGACTTGAGAAAACGATAGAGCGGCGTATATGTTTGAAACTACCACCAGTGTAGGATGCGCAATTTTAAAACCCCTCTGTCACTGTGCTCTGCTTTCCTCACAACAATTTATCAGACCAGAGGCATCAAATTAAGAAATACATTTTCTGATAGATTTTAATAGTTTTAAGACATGTTTTAAAGATATATCGACTATCCAAACACCAAATGACGTAACTGCAAACCCCAACTTTTCAGGAGAGCAAAAATAAGAAAAGTTCCTCTCATTAAACCTCAGTTATTAATAAATGTGTATTAATATAAAGCTACGATAATTTTTTATGTGTAACTAAAGAGTTGTTCTAACATGTTCTATAAGTAATTTTGTGTTTGATTGCGTTATTGGAATGATACATACAAAAATATATACATAGCAACAGTTACGTCACTTCGTGGTTTGTTGCACAGGTTGACATAACACTTACGCCAGGAAAAAAAGATCAGAATAGTTATAAATATGGAAAATATGCTTTATTATAATGAAATTAGAAGGTTTTCAAATATAAAGTAGTAAATATTCATTGTAGGAAATGTAAAAACGTTCAGTAACACATATCAAATACAATAATAAGTAAAAAAAAAAACTAAAAGTTAATAATAAATGTTAAGTATAAACCAGATATAACATTTTTGAGTTTAACTTATAAAACATTAAACTTGAAAATCAAAAGCTACAGTAGTTAAACAAAAGTTCAATTAGGCTTAAAATAACTATAGTTATATCATAATATTAAAATTAAAAAAATCAATATGTAATCTAAACCAAAGATTATTAAATGTAATCTAGAGTGTTCAATTTCTTATGGAAAATATAGTAATAAGTTTAAACAAAAGTAAAATAGTCACAATAGTTAAATAATATTAATTATAAAAATTATAGGTGATCCAATGACTTGTAAAGAACTCAACTGCCCTTATGACTGGAGTGGGTCCTTCACAAAGCGATAGCAGGTCTCTATATTTTTCACTCGTTATTTTAGGTAGTGTCATGTTTAGGAGTTCAAGAGATGTTTTATTTTGCCCTGCACATCCATCGGCAAATAAAGAGACGCTTGTTACTAGTTTTTGGTCATAATCTAGAAGCATTTTATAGATGCAGGATGCGATTTCAGATGACCCTCGCTTACTTACTTATAACTTCACTCCAGGTGAAACAGTGACAGTCTTTTTGTTGCCAAGTCGTAAATAGTGAAATTGTAAATGGAAAATCTCCTCTTATACAAAACAGCACTTTCATTTTTGAAAAAATCACTTGATACAAATCAAATAACAAACAAGATCGATTTTTATTTGCAACGGCTCCAGTCTTACAATTTTATTTTATTTCTCTTACTTTAAGTTTTTCAGTAACGTGTTTTAAGTACGCATCTTTGACTTTTTCTTTGCTATGCTCATCACCTGTCTTATATGTTATACATAGTGTGCACAAATCTTTCTTGCAGTGATGAAAACTTAGATTAAATTTTTTTTTAATTTACCGATATAACTGAATGCTTCCTTTATTGTTGTCTGAATCTTCAGATTGATACATCGAATACATTTTTACTATATTTAAATCGTCATGTAAAAATTCTCTTTGAGAATAATTGGCTCTGCAGTAATGTGCTCGACTCTGGGAAATTTATAAATGTGGTCAGTCATTCTTTGTCGAATCTCTGCATTTCTTACAGCAACACTATCTTGACGACCTCCACGCTTCTCTGTTTCAATAGTCCCTGTAGATGTGACTTTTCGAAAGGCAGTTCTTGCAGTTCGTTCACTAATGCCAAGCGTATTTTAAAAAAAAGTTTTACAAACAGGTACTTGTTTGTTTTGCTAAGTCAAATTATACTGAAATGACTGTTTCCTTCGACTAGTGACTTTTTTGGTTGTTTTCGTTTAGTTTCACCAGTCGTAATGTGTCTAACAAGAAACTCTCTTTATAATTGAAGGCATCCCATAGTGTAGTACGAATCAAAAATATCTTGTCGGTCTTCATCTGTGAACCGATTACAATACTTTTTAGTTTTCTCGCAAAAGTTACCATTACATGGGGATTTTAGTTTCCTAGGAGCAACTAGATTATAAGACTTATCTTGTCCTGTATTTCTCAATTGTTTTTTCATTTTATGACGATTTTCTCTCTTACGCTTTTCTGTGGTAAATTCCCGTCTTGATCCTTCCAAAAAAAGGTTTCAGGTCTTCTTGTTGGTTCTTCTGGGTGTTTGGTAATGTTAGTAAAATTTTGGTTGTGATTTTTACAATCATCATCTTTATAAAATTTTCAAAATGTTTAAAGCAAAGTAGCTCTAAACATTTTGTACAAGTCTACTGTCCTTTGTAAAAATATGTTACAAGAAGCAAAACGAATATGTAATACTGTCACTTACATCACTTCGTATTAGCAAGCAAGGGTCATGGTTAGCTTCAAGTGCACATCACGAACTGGCGTAAGTTAATTTACGCCAGTTCGTGTATTGTTGAAGATCCATAGAATCAGTTACGCCACATGAAAAACATTTTATATCTAAAAAACTGTAAAGAATTCAGATACGTCACTTCGTGGTGTTGTAAAGCACAACAAGTTATGCCTGTAGTCGGCGTATCTCAAAATGGTCATTTTGTCAGATACGTCACTTCGTGTTTGGAGGGTCGATATTATTGTAACTGTTTACTAAAATTCATACAAAATTATAATTCAAAATTGTTAACCTTCAAGTTTTAAATCTCACACCAACATATTGCAAACGGTTTTTTACTGAAGGACAAAAGGTAAAGTATTTATATAAACTTTGTTCTGTCAGATGAAGAGTTTCACAGTTCTAATGCAATTTTAGTGTTGATATGGTTTTCGAAATAGTTAAAATAGCTTTATTAAACATGCTAAACAAATGTCATGAATTAATTATTAACAAAGCGTAAAAGAATGTCCGAGTTTTGAGTCACTCTTTGCGGATTTAATTAGGAAGGTTACTGAGCACAAATACAACACTTTATGTTAGAGGAAAATTAGCTAACACTACTTCTAAATAACTTACAATCAGCTGATCAATTAGTTTAGTCATCATTTACAACCCAAACAACGTATACTACTCAAGTATTGTAATTTAATAACCGGATACAAGTATAACATTAGTTTATAATTAATGAAGAAGCTATTAGTCAAAAGTTACAACAACGGCCATATTGTTTTTTATTGATACACATACGTTTGTCATGTTTGGGGCCAGTGAATGGTTTGCATGCCGATATTTATTAAGTACCATGTGTTGCCATTTAGCCGTGGCCTGTAGGATTGGGAAAATGATATTGGTTTTTAAAATTAGCTTATATTGGCAGCCCTGAGCTTCAAATGATTTATTGTGATTTTAGATGGGAAATGTTTTTTACCAGACTTTATTTCTTTGAAATAGTTGTTCTACTAATTTTATATAAGTGTTTTGTAATGGCAAACTCTGATCAAATTAGAAAATATGTTTACGGTGACACTAATAGTGACAAAAGTAGAGAACTGAATTGTTTTAGTGACTTGAGTGATTGTAATAATATGGAGTATTATATTATATCAAGTGAAGAGAGTGATGATAGTGTTCTAGTTACAGTACCAATTAAAAGACGTTAACCCTAGAACTGGCATGGTTAAAGCTAACATTGAAAAGCCCGTTTACAGCGTTTTGCAACCATATTTTTAAAAAATCGCCATAAATAGTAAATGAACCCCAATCCAAAAGTGTTCCATAGCTTTTTTTTAGAAGAAACATCAAATAATTCAAATATGACACTAAAAATTAGTTTCTTTTGAAGTTGTAAAAGTTATTTACTTAGAAAGCAAAAAATGTTTAGAAACGGAAGGGAAAAACAACTTTATGCCTACATAAAAAATATTAAAACATTTTTGTAATTTTTTTCAAAATACACAAAAAATTTATAATTTAGTTCTAAAAAGAAATATGTAAAAATATATTTCAATTTCACAATTGTATAGTTCAAAATAACACTTTGAATGTTTTTACTACATAACCTGCAAATCTTGACAAATTTCAAAGTGACTAGGCATTTTTTACTTCAAACAATGTTTTTTTTATACCAAAAATTCTAGAATGAAAAGTAGAATCGAATAGTATTCTACCCAATTTCAAATAACTTTACATTTTATAATGAAAATTAAAAAACATCAAATCGGCAATTTAACCTAAAACTTATTTCTAGGCCACCTTATTTCTTCACTTACCGTTTTATTACAACACCGTTATAAGCCTAATTTCACTCAAATACAATCTACACTTATTTATTTATTACTCAAACACAATATAACACTATTTTATAAACTGTAATAACAAAAAAAAAAAAAAAACACAAAACAAATGTTATAACTAACATCAAACTACGGACGGACGATGTTCTCAGAGTCTGAGAATTGAAAGGTTTGTTGTTCATTGGTACCAACCTATGAAATCTAAATGTATTTAATTAGACGTAGATAAAAACTGTAAAGTTTCTTTTTAAAACCATATATTTGTACATTTTAGGGATATATCGAATAAGACTGTAAGAATCGATTCTAAACAGGCTTGCGTATTGGCCAAATCTATGTCCAATTACAAGCTTTCAACGTAAATCTTGTAGAACAGCTGTTTTCAAAGTAACATGTGATTTGAAGACACAGTTTAAAATAAAATCGTCTGCTGAATTCAATGCTGTTATGATCTTCTTCATAAATGACTTCTGTGATGAGTCGCAGACCGTTGAAAATGAGACAAAGTCTTGACAGTATACGGGGTTCATTGACGCGTGAATCACAGCTGATTTGGGTACTAATATTTTGAAACAGTTATTACGTATGTAAATATACGTTCTACAAAAAAGTTGTAAATACAAAAATTATAGTTTAATTCATTACCTTTCCAACGGTACCGGTTTTATTACGATTAAATGATTTTAAGTGGATTAAATTATCGATTATGCAAATATATGCAAAATCTCGCTAATGTTCGAGCGGGTTGCGTTTGCCCCCGAGAGACTGCAGTCAAGTCTGCAATCTGCCACTTTGAAGGTTGAAATGTCGTTCGGAACATTTGAACTGTACACCTCAGACAACTACAAATCAACTTATCTCAAACCATGTTGTTAAAATCAATCAATTTAATTATTAATATAGGTTGTTATGTACCTATTTAAGTTCGTACAAACATATATTAAGTAAAATTGTTTCGACATCCAATCCAAAACATATTTTGTAAATTTATTTGAGTTGAGTGTTTCATCATTTTAAAGATATTTTCTAAGAAAACATTTTGAAAACGTTTCAACTTACTCGGTCCCTTTTCACTTGGAAAAAGCGAAAAACAGTTTCGTTTCTGTATTTCGATTTAACAACAATGAACAGATTTTATCTCTGAAAACAAATTTATGGTAATAAATAAAATAAAATTTTAAAAGGACAAAAATTAATATTCTTAGGGAAAAATAAAATAATTAACTAGTTTTATTTTCAAAACATATTACAAAAGAATATTAAGTGAATATTTTTTTTTTTTTTTTTTAGAAGTTATAGTTTGCTTAGTATTGCTAAGATAATTGCTGTTTGTCTGCAATGATTTTTTTAGCTCTTGGAAGACAAGACGTCGGAACCTGCATGCCTTATGCCCACTCCTATTTTCACTTATGAAGTCAGATGTCAGTGGAACAACTTTTTATAAATATCAAAAATAGAAAGCATAAGATGATTTTACACAGGAGTAATGTTGCAGGTCCAGCGTTTTCCTTTTAAAGAGCATTTCGCTACCTTAATTTGCAAACTCTTAACTCCATTTTTTATGAAATTTACATTTTAATATCAGCATTTGAAGCAAAAATATCCCTATCCTTATGTAAAAGCCCAGAACTTCAAAACAAATATTGTTTAAAATATTTAAGTTCAAAGACACCTCGTAACATTTCATTTTTCATGTTAGCAAACCTTCTAACTCCAAGTTGTAGCATTGTTTTCAGAGTAAAACTTTGTGAAGTGTCGTTGTTTTTGTGTGTGTTCATTAGTTTAAACTATTAACGACCTTCAGCTTAGCTGTAATCATGGAGATGTAAGTACTGATTAACTAAAATGATCGAAACAAATTATATTTTAACTAAAAATAGCTTTAGGTTTAGAATAATGGGTGATGGATGATGGATGGTGGATGGTGGATGGTGGATTGTGGATGGTGGGTGATGGAATATGGAAGATGGAAGATGGAAGATGGATGATGGAAGATGGAAGATGGATGATATAATATGGATGATATATGATGGATGATGGGTGATGGATGATGGATGATCCATTCTTCCATTCCTCATCATTGTCAGACATGATAGCTTTACACAACAAACAACCTTCACAAAAGATGTGTGTTTTTTTACAAGCAGCGAGTACTGGCTACGTGTAAATACCTACTAGCCGGCCAGTCCACTAGCAGCGAGTAGTCTCCGCTAGTACTGTCACCTAATACTCTCCACGTCTAAGGGCAACGAGATTTCCTCAGGGGAAAAGAAGGCGCAAAAATTACCATAGTAACAGAAAAAGTTTAAGAGTTATATTTGTGCCAAACCACGTAGGCACGAGTTGGAAAGAAAAGGCGTCTGGCTCACATACTCTGCTCCAGTAAAAGAGAAAGCAACCGGAGACGCCAGCGCTTCACCCTATAGCCGTATCCAAACAGTGGAGTTTCTTGCAGCCGAGCGCTTCGACATTGCCTCATTTAAAATCATTTTACACATCTATCTTATGTAATCAAGTGGTAAAAAATAAACTAAACATTATTTATAAACTTGCTGCTTGCGATTCGCTTTTATTTATTCATTTTTTACTAGCGAATTTCCATAGAAAAAATGAGCTATTGCAGTGGCCCTTATGGTAAGAGTAGCAAATGAGTACCGATCAAGGTTCCCAGAACACGTTTTGGGGTGTCATTAAAAATCATTTAATATATAGATAGATATTTATATATGTTTTCGCACTCTAGCGGCAGCATTTTAAGTCCGATTTGGTTCAAATTTGGTACACATGTTGGTTGTCTACGTCGCTCGGACGAGTTGGTTAGCCAAAAAAAATCCAACAATCGGAAGCACGTTTTTTGACCGGAAGTAACTATGTTTTTAGATTTTCCTACGATAGTGAATTTGTTTTCGAGTTTTTTCTACAAATATGAATGTAGGATGTTGTTCTGCACATTTTGTTTTTTTACACGACCTTATAGCTTATGCTTGGTTTCCCCAAAATCGATCAAAATGTAAAATGCCTTAGAAGTACCTGGTTAAAAGCCATGTGGTGGATTCTACCGTGGGGTTGGCGTGCGAAGCACGTAATGCTTTGTGTGTTGAAGATAGTCCCAATACGGGTTTTGGAGTGCGAACCATTTTGCAGCTTTTCAGCACCGTCGTGAATAGACCTATTTCCCAAATTGTTGGTCGAAACCCTAAATCATAGGCCTATAAACTTAATTTTGGAAATTTGCTCAACTCACGTCAGCTGTTCAGCTGCGTGATCGAATTAGTTTTTATTTTTAAACACTTCCAGGTAATAATAAACTATTATAAAAGCGAGTGTACGAGCGTAAGTACGCGGAGTAACATTTAATATAACAGCTGATTTCGCCCATCATCTGTAAACCCAGTGTATATTATAGGTTGAGGTTATGTTTACAACTTTAATCGTTATAATTTCTTGTGAAGTTATTTTTTTAAATTTGATTTACTTATAAAACAAATTAACTTGATAAAAAAAATGTAAGCCTGTAAACGGATGCGTATTGTGATAATGGTCAAAATGGGACTTATTTAAAATAATTTTATTTAAAAAAATAAACGAATTAAATGGTTTTAAATTGTGATTTGCTCGTACGGGAAAACCACAATATAAAGGTTTATCGATATACATAATGTATCGATGTAGAGACGTTCTTTCATTAGTTATCGGAGGCCTCTCATTCTCTAGACACAATTAACAGTCTACTACTCAAAAATATATGTCAATTTAAGGCTTTTTAGAACGAAGTTCCATAACGCGGATTGCGGTAGGCGTTAACAAATAGAAAATGTAACGAGTAACGACGAAAAGTGTTATTAATTGGTTGCTGTGGCAATGACAAATATAAAATACGAGTAACGTAAACGCGTTACCAAATCGGTTGCTATGGCAATCCATGTAAATACATTCAAGAAACACGTGTTTTGTTTCAACAATTTAAATTAAGAGACGATCGGTCCCGTCCGGCGTGGTTCGGATATTATCGTCGAGCGCTGAAATACATTCAGTAAACATAAAATGTTGGTTCATCAGTCTAGGCCTAACTTAAAATCATTGTACTTATTTTACCTGCCTTAACGGCAACATACATACAATAATGTTAGGTCAGGCCTAGAAAGTAATTTTAAGTCTAGCCCTAACCTAAGATTATTGCATGTATGTTGCCGTTAAGACAGGTAAAATGAATTAAACATACACAGAATAATTTTAGGTTAGGCCTAGACTGATGAAACAACATTTTATTTTTATTGAATGTATTTACAATGAATGGACATTTAATTGTGTTTACCATTTTAGCTTTGATGTTGTAATTAATTCTACACCTTTATTGCAATAACATTAAAAGTATGGAAACGGTAAATATTTGTATAAAAAACAAAATAATAATAAACGGCAGTTGAAATATTTAAATTATGTGTGTATTTTGCAGTTAAGGATGGTAAAAGAATTGAAGAAAATGAACCTCGTTCCTGGCGGGGGTCCCACGACCGCATACATTTACTTTTTTATTCAAGCATTGTTGACCCGATTTGGAATTGCATTTGTTTGAATGAGCTTCAAATTTAAAATAACAATAATTAAACAACACATATTACAACAAAGGAAACATAAAGTACATTTAAACGCTTCGAGGTCTTACTATTTCTTTAAAATATCTATTGTATATCCTTTACTTTGCTGTAAACAGAACACCGAAAAGTAGTGATTTACTTTTGTATAGTATCCAGTCCATAAGGAAAAAACCATTATAAAAGCTGTTCCCGATTTTTGTTTAAAAAAGGACATAATATTCGTCATAAAACAACTTCCTACACATACCTGTTTTGGCTTCGACAATATTGTGTTTTATTTGTGCAAGCAAGAAACCCTCCAAATACAGCTGTTCTTCAATTACATCTGTCAGATATTAATGGTGATTTTTTACTTTGTTGTTTGAATATACTAACGTAAATCGTGATTTAATGTATACTGATTTTATGACATTAACTCATCAGTGACCAAAATCACTATTGGTGAAACATGGTCCGTCTTTATTGAATAGATTAACCAATAAAGCTTGATATATAACTTGTTAATAAAACGACATAACGTGAATTAGTTTTGCAGTATGTGTTTCAAAACTTTATGAAAATCTTGGGCACATTTTTTAGTTAAGACTGGTTAAACCCAATAAGATATAAAATAAAAGCACAGAACACAAATTATCACAAAAATACGTGTAATGCTCAAACACGTTTCAGCGACAATGTCATCATCTTCAGTGAAATTTGAGGTACAACTAAGTTATGACTGGTCATAATTGTGTTCTGTATTTCTGGGCGTAGTAAAACTGCCCTGACATTTCGGGTACTTTTGAAACGATGAAACTGTCCCACTCATTAAAAAGGATTAGGTAGGGTCGCCTCCCAAGACTAAAAATGCTAAAATTGCCCCGAGCGCCCGGCCAGGTAGTCGCTACGGGACTGGGGAAAAAGGGAATAATTTTTGTCTCTGCGTCCTGTCAGTGACTGCAGTCTTCTAAAACTAAACTAACCTAACCTAATGTTTATTGGTATGCGTTCCAATCAGTTGGTATACTACACCAAGGGGCTGTGAAACTATTCGGAGGGAAATATCCAGTACCTGTGTCAGGTAGAAAGTGGGGGCAATTTCAGAATTTTTTTTCAGGCGAAGCGACCCTTCTTGATCCTATTTAATGAGCAGTTTCACCATTTCAAACGTACGTAAAATATCGGGGCAGTTTACGTGTCCCTGTATTTTTATTCTTTAGATATAATATTTCTCAATATTTATATACTTCAAATAAACCGAAATGACTTGTTACAAAATTATGTACAGAGATTTTATTTCTGTTCCTTCTGGGATATTCTGTAGTGATAACAATAGGTTTCAGGTGAAAGTAATTGTTAAATACTATCACACAATGTTACAAACAAAATCACTTGTTAAATTTTATTAAATATCAATTAAATTAATTTCGATTTTTCTTTCTTGACAGTACAAATAAGCTCTGGTTTGCTGGTAACAACATTGTGTGAACCAACAGTATTGTTGTCAGTAGATGTACGAGAAGCATCAACTTTATTGATATTGTCTCTTCTTTTAGCTCCAGAGCGTTATTTCCATCTAGATCTTCCCAACTTGTCACCTATACAGAGCTACATTTACTTTTTAACACTTCAACTCCACGCAAGCCGTCCAAAGCATCCGTTCCAATGCCTTCGGTATTGTTCAGTTCTATAAATATATCGTAGTGCGCAGCCTTCCCTGTAGATGGCACCACACATTATGCATACAACACGCACAGTGCTGTCTTTGCGCCCATCTGCAAAAGTAAAGATAACGGTTTGAGTTAGAAATACCAACAGTAATAACACAATAAAAATTCCAATTTAAAATTGTACTAGGCTACGATTAGGCCCTGTAAAAAGGAAATGTTAATGTTTTGCAACGCCAAGTCATTTCAGTGCGTGTGCAAGCATATTTTCAAAAATTCGCCATTTTATTTTGTTGTGAAGCCACATCCGTGGGAAGTAGCAAAGTTGAAATTCGGATTCAGCACACAAAAAAAAGAAGAAAAACAAAAATATTCTGTACCTCTGTATCTGTAGAGAAATGTTCAAAGAATTCATATATGCAATTAAAAAAGTTATTGATATAAAATTGTAGAAGTTATTAGCTTAAGAAACTAAAAATGTTCAGTAACGAAAGGAAAATGTTCAACTTTAGGCCTACATAACAAGTAGTAAACATTTTTTGTAATTTTTTCGTAAGCTTAAAAAAGTTTCGTAATTTAGTTCTAAATAGAACTGTAAACAAACATTTATCAATTTATAATTTCTTATTTTGAAAACACCAGTTTTATGTTGTACACGACTGCTAACAAAACTAGGCCTAGTTTGAAACGTAATTTAGGAATATTTGCTTTACCCGAAAATGAAATATTATTATAACCAAGTGTAGAGAATAAATCAAAAAATGGAACTATATACTTGTAAATTATCTTTTCATAAAAGTGTTTGACATAGAATTATTTGAATAACAAAAGTGAGAACAAATATAGAAATCTCTTGTCCATAAAAACTATACAAGATGCGCGCCTAAACTGCTATGTCTAGCCATGTTATAAAAGTCCGTTAGGGTTTAAATTCAAACGTTAGATGAGACCGTATTAGCAGTCACTTTCCCACGGTCCTACACAACAAACTGTTCAAATATAGCATATTTGGTTTATAGGGAAAGTTAGCTTGAAGCATTATGTTTACAAAGATACTAAAATATATCTAAAAATAGATATTACGTGTAATAAGTAACGCTGTTTATTGGTTGGAAAACTGATCAATTGCAAGGGTCTACAAAACGCCCCACAGCTTTAGATCTATTTGTCCGATTTTTGATTGGATGGCAGTATTAGATAGGGGAAATTGTGAAGAATCCAACGATATCTAGGTTTAATTTAAAAGAAGTACTAAGCGGGCTTTAGAGAGAGAAGAAAGATGAGTTATTTCGCTGTGTTTTAGGATGAAATCCGGTGAAACTCGGGCGCTGAGTGTGTTGTAGAAAACAAATAAACTGCAACAATGATTACGTATGTAAATATACGTTTTAGAAAAAATTGTAAATACAAAAAATAAAGTTTAGATCATTACCTTTGCAACGGTTTTTGATTTATTGCGATTGAATTATTTTTTAGTGGGTGAAATATTCAATACAAGTTGAGTTGTCACAGAGTACACAATTCACTACGGCAGGGCGTTGAGATCACGTTGAGTTAGAGGGTTGAAATCAATTGTATAAAGTTTGCATAGCCCAGGTGGCAACGAATTCAAAATTATCTATTTCAATTAACAACAGTACTGTTAGTTCACACAATGTTGATAGTTCCACACATATTAACGGAAGTCTCAGTAATGTCATTCAATACCACAATCATACAATCACAATCCCAACTTGCCAACCACAGGGCTACGTTTACTTTTCAAGACTTCAACTCCAAGCAAGCCATCCAAAGCATCCGTTCCAATGCCTTCAGTATTATTATTCAGTTTAACAAATATATCGCAGTGCACAGCCTCCCCTGTAGATGGCACCACACGGTATACAGACGACACGCACAGTACTACCAGCGCTATATTTGCGTCCATCTGCAAAAGTAAAGATAACGGTTTGAGTTAGAAATACCAACAGTTCAGTGGAAGCAGTGGAGGTTACAGTATTATGAGTAAACAGTGGTTGTCTAATTTGCATGTGGTAACCTAAGTAAACTACACGTTCACCGTGCAGTACAGAGCGCCCATAAAGCCATGTTATCCATACGACAGTCTCAGCGGTACTAGCCAACTAAAAAACATCAACTCCCACGCAACGCTCGTACAGTTGACGCAACCCGCATGACAATACTTGATGTTCCCTGTAATGGTAGTAGCATGTCTATTCTCCCGTAAGACCTGTACTGCACGATGAACGTGGAATCGAGTGTAGTATTAGCTAATTCGTAACACGGATTTTGTATTAAAACTAATAATACTAACACATATGTTTTTTGGTTTAAGTAAATAAAGACTTTTTAGCAAATAGTAGTTTGTTTTAAATCCGTTATAAAGTTTGGACACACACCGTTTCATATATAGCTTATTAATATAAAAACAATTGGCTGGACCATACGCTATGGCGGACGGTTCAGCCACCCCTCAAATCATGGATGCAGAATCCATTGAAGAGACACAACAAGCAGTAGCATCTGCAGTTAGTATAATACATGGTCCGAACACGGAAACAAAACTCAGTAGATAATAGTAACAAACAGTAATAATAGACAACAAAAGAAATAAACGGTACCAGGAACTGGCACACACTTTCTCGCAAACATATTTAAATTATTAAACAGATTCACTGTGACTTCATAATTGAATTAAAGTAGGACAGTAACTATAATAAATACTGTTACTATTAGCTGAATGAGAATTTTGAGAAAGATGCGGTTTTTGCATATAGTAGGGTAAATTAAGGACTACAAATAAGCAAAATTTGATCAAAATCGTTAAAGCCGCTTTTTATAAAAAAATAACAACTGATTGAAAATGGGGTTGTTTTTAAAGAAATTTCAAAATCTTTTTTCGTGAATCTATGCAGGCCTAATTGACATGTTTGGTGCAAATTTGTTCGAAATCAATCGAATAGTTTTTTCTCTAGCTTTGTATTCATACAAACAGACAAACATACAGACAGACATTTTGTATAAACCACTTTTTTGGACTGAGGAGTCCCAAAACGGATATGTCCACAACAATCTCATCATCGATTGCTTTTCCGATCAGTTTACTTTCTCTATACTAATAGTACAGTGAGAAAGTAAAAGAGATAATTAGTGAATCTGTCAATAGCAACCAATCAAATACAACAAACCCTATTTAAAAAAAAATAAATAAATTGTAAAAAATGTAGATAACACAAAGAACATAAAAGAGGGCCATTTGAAATTATAATACAAACAAAAAAATGAAACAAACATAAACAGTAGGTAAAATAAAACGGTACCTGGAACTGGCACATACTTTCTTATAAACATATTTAAATATTATTAAACAGATTCACTGTGACTTCTTAATTGTAGGAGGAGTAGGAGACGTTATATTAAAGTAGGAAATTAACTAATAAATATTGTTATTATTAGCTAGAGAGAAAACTATTCGACCAATTTCAAACAAATTTTCACCAAACACGTCAATTAGGCCTGTTTTGAAAAACAACTCCCTTTTCGGCCAAAAAACCCCCAAAAATTCGTTATTATTATTATTATTAGGTAAACGAAAATTTTTAGAAAGATGGGGTTTTCTGCATATGGTAGAGTACAATAAGGACTACAAATAAGCTGAATTTGATCAAAATCGTTATAGCCGTTTTTTTATAAAAAAATAATAACTGATTTTTTGGGGGTTTTTTGGCCAAAAAGAGGGTTGCTATTCAAAATTTTTCGAAATATTTTTTTCGCGCATCTGTACAGGCCTAATTTACATGTTTGGTGCAAATTTGTTCGAAATCGATAGAATAGTTTTCTCTCTAGCTTTGTATACATAGGCCTACAGACAGACATTTTGTAAAAACCACTTTTTTGGACTCAGGAGGTCCCAAAACGGATATTTCGATTTTTTTGCGATCATTATACTTTCTCTATACTATAGTATAGTGAGAAAGTAAAACTATTTTTTCAATCGGTTCTGTAGTTCCAGAGATTAACCCCTACATATGAACAAACAAACAAAGAGAATTTACCTCTTCATAATATTAGTACAGACAATGATCAAAAACAGATTAGAATGGTTTACGGAGAAACATAACTTAAGAGGGCGCTACCCTGTCCGCCATATTGAATCTGATTCCCATAAGAGCAATGATACAGAATAAAACAGAATACTTGAAAAATTTGGTTTCATTTTGAAGTAGGCCGACTGTCATATGCGGATGTTGTTTGCTGAATACATTTTCAAAAACCGTTTTGTTGTTTTCATAAACGTGTGATATAAATAGTAAAAAATAGTAAAATTTATTCACTTTTTACTCGGTTGCAAAAAGAGTTATTGCAAAAAAAAACCTTAGCAATAAACACCCACAATCTATTTTATATATAAAAAAAAACAGCTTTCGGTTTTTGACAAAAAGAACACAAAAATATGCTCAATAGTGAAGGTATGTTTTTGTTATTTAACATTGAAATTGATACCCAACTTCGCCGTTTTGAATGTAGGGAGCCGAGCCTTAATACCTAGCATCCAGTATGGTCTCAGGAAAAATAAATGATGTAATGATTATCTCATAAAAAACAAATAGAAATAGCACCTTCCAATAAGGAAACTGCAGTATTTATTGCATTAGATATTACTACAGTTGGGAGCACGGAATAAGGCGGGTGAGAATGTTTGCGCTGTTGCCAGATGTAGGACTGGCAAAACGAGGAACGCTCGAGAATCGCTCGCTGCGGCACTATCTGGCAACACTGAGCATCCAGTGTTGCCTAGTCCGAGCGCCACTGCCCACCCCGAATGTTAATAAAACTGTTCTCGTTTCGAGTATAACGATTAAATGTTTGTAAATATTTGCTAAATGAACAACAGTTGAACAAATCATTAATCAAATCAAATCATTAAATAGTTTCAACCCGTTTATTAAAAAATATAATATCCTATTTATGTATCTATTCGATAGATTATTATTTTAGTAGTTAATTATTATTTGAAAATATACAACTATAACAAACTACCACTAGATGGTCTTCTTTTTCAGTTATTGTTTTCTTTCCCAGTAAAATTGGATTTACACAACTTTTATAAATTAACGAAAAGATTTACAAACTCAATACAAAACAAATTCTAAAATATACTTGATTATGAAAACTAACGAATAAAAACGTGAATCCAGAATAAATAAACAGCGTGGTCAGACCAACGGAGCGTTTGTGGCAGGACGTTTTAGTTTTTGTCGCGCAATGTTTTTGTCGTTACTTAACCACTTTAAAAAACAAAACGAGTCTTTGGAGACAAAAAATGTTTAAACAACAATTTTAGTACGTGCGATTTCCTACAACTTTCCCGCTGACGAAACTTCGCTACTCGAAAAATAAAGAAAATCCTCGCTTACTGAAAACCTTATGTCGGAACTAAAGTTTGCATTTTACTTTTTTAATGTGTACAATTACTTAAAATATATTTCAGGTAGAAAATGCCTACATCTTTCCTCTAAAAACCTGTTTTTTGAAGTGAAAACTTCTTTAGGCACGTTGTGCACCCCGTAAGAAAGCATTTGCGGGTGAGGAAAAAAGTATGAAATCGCGACACCGCCACCGCCACCGCGAGTATATGTATATACTGTGGTATATACATTTGCGGGAGAGGAAAACTGTATGAGATCGCACACCGCCACCGCCACCGCGAGTATATGTATATACTGTGGTATATACATTTGCGGGAGAGGAAAAATGTATGAGATCGCGACACCGCCACCGCCACCGAGAGTATATGTATTAAATATTATATTTATTGGTTATTTTTAACTACTAATTGTATTGAAACAATTTAAACAAGATTATGCCTACTTAAGTTTTAAGTGATATTTCAATGCAAACAATTAATAATCTACGTTATTTATAATTTAATACACAAATCACTACAAATATTATTCCAGAAACATAATATAATAATAAATTTTTTTTCAAAACTTGCTAACCTAAATAAATTAAATAGCCTGTCAAGTAGTCAAGTGTACTACAAAAGAGCTGTTTAGTGTAGGTAAAAAATGTGCTACAGCTGTTCCAACAAACCTGTAGAGCAACCATCTGGTACTTTTAGCAATATAATTTTCAGTTTGTTTTTCAGAAAGGAACAGTTGATAATCATTTTGCTCTCTTTTAAATATTTCATTATTTTAATATTTATTATAGGATGAACTGAGATCAACAAAGACCTTCCAAGTAAGTTACAGCAAAAAAATAATTACTAATAATTACAGCAATAATAATAATAGTAACATAGTAGGCTACTGAGATAAATTATAAAAATGGTTTTAGGATTAATATACTAAGATCTTATATTATTTGCTATTAATTATATCTTATTTACACACTTTTTCGTCATGCATATTAGGTTTGAGTGAAAATGATGTTGACCAGTTAGGTTTGTTTTTGTTATTTTAGAATACAGGGCACATTACATTTAAAATATTTGTATCACTATTATTTTTGTCATTTCATTTTTTCATGTAAAATAGAACATAACTGTTACTTATTGATAAATAACTAAAAATATTTTTTAAATAAGACCTCGTAAAAAATTTTTTCAGCAATGCCAAAATTGAGCGATCAAAGCTAAAGGAGTTTTCACTTCAACCGGCAGTATCCCGACTGCATGTTGTTTTTATTTAAGATAACTCAACCCGTAAGTCATCTACGGCGAATAAGAGCATAGCAGGTTACGCCTCGACAAAACTATTTGGTCTGGTAAGAGACTACAGTTTCTTAGCTTGCACGATCTGACAACAGCGCAAAAGTTCTGACCGTCTTATTCCGTGCTCCCGACTGTAGTGCATATAAAACGTCTACATCCCAAAATAATATACAAAATAATACAATATAACATACCGGCCAAATTCGTATCATATTGCCAGATTACCGATAGAAAAGTATCCCCGATAAGTCAAACCGGCACACGCATGAGATTTACAAATAGGGGTTTACCGCAAGGTAGCGTTCTAAGCCCTTTATTATTCCCTATATTATATAAATGCGAAAGTACCTTTACAACTCAAATCTCTTCAGTTTGCGGATGACATTGTAATTTATTCAAGTAACAAAATCACAATTTATCGCACAATGCTATACAAACAGGTATACAAGATCACTTTGAACTATTATCTATGGAAATTAATGCTAGCAAATGTAACGCCGTAACATTTACCAGTGAACAATTTGTACGCAACTATGCTTACCTTCCATTACAGGTCCTCAGCGATAACTCACAAAGCATTATTTCTCGGCAGCATTTTATAGTTTGTAAAACGATTAATTATTAAATTATACTATTTATCAGTTTTATCGGTAACTTTAATAGCCTAATAAAACGATAAAATCAATAAACAATCATTACACTGTAAACGGTCGTCGTGCAAATATACTATTAAGATCACCTTGTACCTTCTTCCTTTAATGTATTATGTATATGAAGGGCTGAGAAGCCAAGGGGTATACGTACAGTTTTGAGAAAACTCAGTTTAAAGTTAAATTGCTATAATCGAATCCAGGTAAAACGATGATCACTAAAACTAGTATATTTTTAATTGCTAGGTTCTAGACTAACAAAATAACAAAGATTAATTTGATTTTCATAATCTCGTTCTTTGTTATCAGCCAATATTTGATAAACGTTGTCACTTGTACCCCTGGGCTGTTAACACGTTCACTACTTAGGACGCACTTGCGAGCTTGGCACAAAATACACAATGCATTGCGTGCTTCGCACGCCAACCCCCGTATTGGGAGTATTTTTAATACAAAATGCATTGCGTGCTACGCACGCCAACCCCAGTATTGGGAGTATTTTCAATAAACAATGTATTGCGTGCTTCGCACGCCAACCCTCTTTTTATGGGTATTTTCAATACACAATGCATTGCGTGCTTTAACCCCCGTATTACAGTAAGAGAATTTTCAATACACAGAGGTTTGCGTGCCTCGCACGTCAATTTTAATCCTACGCGCTATGGACGTACATGTGCGCCCTCTTTAAAATATTAGTGATTACTACGTAGAAAGGTTCAAAAATAAACAATAAAGTAATTTATACTCTTTTAGGCTATAAATATAAAAAATAAAAATCAGCTCCTAGCATAGGAAATACGAAATTTGCGTAGCTGTGAACGTGTTAACAGGAATTAGAAGTTGTGTAATAAAACATAGGTTACAAGTAAATTACTTATGTAAAGTGAAGCGACTCGCATCGCAGGTATCCCTTTTCTTCTAAGCTAAACAGCTCTTCTACGAAGTAGTTTTTTTCGCCACTAGATCTCAGCACATGATAGACTTGCAATTATATTCCTTGGCCACAAACATTTAACTGATAAGGCTCTTCTTTACCTTGAAGAAAACTCCTGAGTGTACAGTATGATTTCAATGCAAAAGGGCTGACTCAAGCCGCAAAATCTTTGAAACATGCGTTCGTAATACCGTGTTTCGGATTCTATTTATAAATTAAAAATCTGGGAAACTACTTTAAGTTACAAAGAAGGCTTTATATTTTTTACGTGTTAGCTTAAAATATGGAAATTATTGCTTAAAACTCCAAAAAAATGCGTTAAAAATAATAGATTTTTACTCATTTAAACTGTTGATTAAAAGGAGTTGCCGACGATTTCTTTCAATTATGAGATATAAGACAAAAGCACAAAGTCTTTAAGAACAATTTAAGATGTTTCACTACTTTTTAGGTTGAAAAACGGCGTCCGAAACACGGTTATTACGAAGTGCATATTTTTGCTGTTTCACGCAAGGTATAGAAGACCCTTAAAGAGCCAGTTTCTACACTTAACTCCATTATTCAAAAAATTTCACTTGTACCCTTTGGCTTCTCATTTCTTCATATATTTTTTGAATTAGTGGGTAAACTTTCCCGAACCCTGTAACTTACTGCCTAAGTATTATATTACATCGAATCTTTTTTAATTGCACAAACAGTTTTATACTGTATCGCTTGAGGAATCATCTCCCACATAACACATGATGTACAAAACATCTACAAACATAAATACACTTATGAATAACGTGACACACATTTGGATTTATACCTTGTTTGAAGTTGGCGCGATTAATTTTTAACGAATAAAGGTGGCCACCCCATTTTAAAATTTTTGAAAGGAACCATACTCTCAACACAATCTTGGTACTAATTAAGTGTAAATCTTGAGTGGTTTTCGAGCCAATTGAAAAAGTCAGTGTTTAAATGATTATTTAATTTTAAGGGCAGTCATTCCATTCCATCTCTTTGACCCAAGTAATCGATTTGCAAATGGGTTTTTATATGACTTTAGCTTTATAGCTTGTAGGAAGTTAGTTTAATTTATATTTTATTGTATAGGGGTAGCAACGCCATTGACACTGATTGACGCAATCAGCTGATTCATGTTTGAACAGGGTTTTATTGTTAACAGATGAATAAAATCATATTGAGACTTCAAATTTATTTGCTACTAGGGGAAACCTCTGCGTGCTCCGCACGCAAAACCCGTTGGAACCTTCTATACACATAATCATTTTTGTTTCTTTATAATAAAGGTGTAGGTTTAATAATAACCCCAAAGCTTTTCAAAATATTTCGTATATTTTATAACAGCAGTTATATATAAGAAAGGTTAAAGGAACCAGCAAGGATCAGGTCTACACTTTAATAAAAACCTAACCTAAAAGTTAGAAATACAAATAATCGCTTCAAAGTTTGAAATAGCTTTGAAATAACCCTTGAACCCTGGCACGACAACACATTTGTAACGCATGGTTCTATTGAATATTTCACCCACTAAAAATTATCCAATCACAATAAATCAAACATCGTTGTAAAGGTAATAATCTAAACTTTAATTTTTGTATTTCCAAGTTTTTTCTAAAACGTATATTTACATACGTAATCATCGTTGCAGTTTATTAGTTTTCTTCAACAAACTCGGCGCCCGTCAATTCACCGGATTTCGTCATAAAAAACGACGAAGTAACGCATCTTTCCTCTCTCTCTAAATCCCGCCCAGTACGTCTTCTAAACTAAACCTAGATATCGTTAGATTCTTCACAATTTCCCCTATCTAATACTGCCATCCAATCAAAAATCGGACAAATAGTTCTAAAGTTGTGGGGCGTTTTATAGACCTTTGGAATTGGTCAGTTTTCCAACCAATAAACAGCGTTATTTATTGCACGTGATATCTGTGTGAAAACAATAGTTTTTTAGAGATACTTTGGTATCTTTGTAAACATAATGCTTCAAGTTAACTTTCCCTGTAAACCAAATATGCTATATTTGAACAGTTTGTTGTGTATGACCGTGGGAAAGTGACTGCTTATACGGTCTCATCTATGGTTTGAGTTTGAACTCTGACTTTTATAACATGGGTAGACATAGGAGTATGCGCGAGCATCTTGTATAGTATGTACGGACGAAAGATTTCTATATTTGTTCTCACTTTTGTTATTCGAATAATTCTAAGTCAAACACTTTATTGAAAAGATAATTTACAAGTATACAGTTCAATTCTTTGATTTATTATCTACACCTTGTTATAATAATATTTCATTTTTGGGTAAAGCAAATATTCCTATATTATGTTTCAAACTATATCTTGCGCAAAGATTCGTGGCGGCAGAGAGCTTAGGACGGTCGGGTAGGTATCCTTACCCTTAATTAACCCTCGCTCGGCCGCTCCTTGTTTTGGTCATGAGTCACCTACTGGGCTCAAGGCACAGTCGGTAATTTTTTTTGCATTTCACCACAAAGTGTAAAAATAACGTCATTTTTGTAATCTGCATTGAATAACAAGAACATTAAGTCCAAACACGATAAAATTGTGATGGGTAAAACGCCGCTTCAGGATTCGGACGCAGGAGAGCCGAACCCAACGAGGCGGGCCCCGTTACAAAATTGCGATGCTATGAAGTATTCACTTTGTTTTAAAATATAAGATGTTTTACAGAACAAGATTAAGAATATTTAGTAAAGCTATTAAACATTTTACATTGAACGTGTTTTTCGGATTTGCATAAGCTGAAGTCGACGACCTAAAAATTGTGTACCAATTTACAATAATAAGAAAGGTAATTTACTGTTTATGAATTAGGTAAATACGATGTTAATCAATTGATAAATAAGTTATATTTTATCTAAATACTAAACACATTTAAAGACGCTTTAAACATACGCCTAAATTGTGCTTTAAATAAAGAGCATTAATCAAGGCACGTATATCTGATAAAGGACACATAAATAATCAGTTAATATACAATTGACTAGTAAATAGTCTAAATTAAGAAATCTTGTTTTCTTGTTACTTTATTTGATCAATAATTAGTCTGACAAATTACACATGGCTAAACAGATTTTCTTTTTCAGGGTTATGGTTTCACCTTCAGCTCCTGTGAGAATCTGGATAACACTTTATGTACAATATTGTAAATAGCTATAGTTTTTAAATAATCTTAAAAATATATCTTGTTCTGTAAACTGTCTTTTATTTTAAAACAAAGTGAATACCTAATAGCATCGCAATTATATCGTGTTTGGACTTAATGTTCTTGTTATTTGATGCAGATTACAAAAATTACATTATTTTTACACTTTGTGGTGAAATGAAAAAAATTATACCGACTGTGCCTTGAGCCCAGTAGGTGGTGACTCATGACCAAAACCCGGAGCGGTCGTGTGAGGCTAATTAGGGGTAGGGACACCTCCCCGACCGTCCTAAGCTCTCAGCCGCCACGAATCTCTGCGCAATGTATAGGCCTACTTTTGTTAGCGGTCGTGTAGATGGAACATAAAAACTGAAGTTTTCAAAATAAGAAATTTGAAATTGATAAATGTTTTTATACAGTTTTATTTAGAACATACGAAACTTTTTTACATTTATGAAAAAAATTAGAAAACATTTTTACTACTTTTTATGTAGACCTAACGTTGAACTTTTATTTTACGTAACTGAACATTTTTTGTTTCTTGAGCTAATAACTTTGTAAATTTTACATCTATGATTTTTTTATTGGCATATATCAATTATTTAAACCTTTCTTTACAAAAAAGCTACGGAACACTTTTGGATTGGGGTTCATTTACTATTTTTGGCGAAGTTTTGAAAAAAATGCTTGCACACGACAAAAAATCAATTTTCGTTAAAACCGCCGGTTCTAGGGTTAATGGAAATATTAGAGCAAACAGCTGTTGTATCTGTTATTTTATTCAATTGGTTGCTATGGTAGTAAATGTAAATAGGTACACGTGTTGGTTTAAAAAAAAATTATTAAAAATGAATTATAGCCTATGTTACTCAGAGATAGTGTAGCTTTGTATAAGTAAAACTATTTTTCAATCTGTTCGGTAGTTCTAGAGATTACCCCCTACATACAAACAAATAAAAAACAAATTTTACCTGTTTATTATATTAGTATAGATTGTATACTTCCATGTTATTAAAACAAGAAAATGACACCTAAATATTATTCATTTATGATAATCTACTGAAAATTCTATATAAGAAGAGCTGTAAGTTATTACAGCGAAAATATACAGGGTTTAGAAAAAGTCTGAGACCAGTTTAATATCTCGTATATAAACAAAAATTTGAAGGTAGATGTGATTGAGGAACCCTACTCTATGTAAAAATACTGAGTACAGCAAAATGGGGCAAAATTAGAAAACACAATTTCGTTGTTTTTAGGCCGCCGTTTTTAATCGGTTAAAGATATGGATGAGCAAATTTCACCGTGGGTTTTCTCTTGAAATTCTACGTCGAAATAATATATCACATAACAGTAAAGACGGGGGCACTTGGGCGCCGGAAGTGACGTCACAGGTCACGTGACACCCCCGCCCCCCCTGGCCCCGCCCCCACCCCCCCCCCCCCCCCCCACCCTTTCTTTTTTTTTTTTTTTTTGCTCCGCCATCTTTTTGTGTGTCGTCATCTTGTGTCAGCCATCTTTGTTTCGTTGGAGGGAATTTTGAGCCGCCATTTTCTTTTTGTGTGTCGTCATCTTGTGTCAGCCATCTTTGTTTTGTTGGAGGGAATTTTGAGCCGCCATTTTTTGTAATAATAAATACTTAATGCTTTGAAAAAAGTTTGTACTTCTCCGAGAGTCGAACCGGGCACCACCATGGCCCGAGTCCGCGACGCTGCCGGTTAGGCTACGCCGGCTCTGTCGAGAAGTGACTATCCTGTACGGGTATATGGGTTTGACGTTTGTCGTCGACCTTGTTGACTCCTTGTACTCTTATATTGCTAAAAGATTCACTTTGTCTAGCGGTCATTCTAAAGGTTCGATTGACCCTGATAGTAAGAAGAACTATCGGTTTTACTAGTTTTACGTTATAGGGTTAAGGGACATAATTATGGGAAAATGATAAATACAATGTATTTCAATAATTTTTATTTTTCTCTCTCAAAAACAATTTTCAATTTATGTCTTTTTTTGACATTATAGTCGGGGAAGCTAGGCAAGAGATAGTACTTTGCCCAGTACAATGGGTCCTCCGACAATCGGCTGCTCCGTCGACGATGGACGGTGACTGTCCTTCCGTTACCGGAAACGGTCCGCTCCCAGATAATGGAGGAGGAGGAGGCAGCCGACTGTGACGCTGTGTGTGTACGTGCTGGTGGTGGTGGTGGTGGTGGTGGTGGTGGTGGTGGCGGTGATGGTGATGGTGGCGGTGGCGATGGTGACGATGGTGATGGTGGTGGTGGTGGTGGTGGTGGTTGTGGTGACGACGGCGATGGTGGTGGTGGTGACGATGGTGGTGGCGGTAGCGCCATCGTCCTCTTGGAAAGATCCAAGGGATGCATCTCGATTCCGTTGTAATACATCTGTAAGAACAAATTTATTTTAGAAATAGAATTGGAAAAAAATCTGCAAATGAGGTGAAGTTAGGTTAAATATCCAGCATTTTCTTTTTTAGTAAGAATTATAGAGAAGAATATTAATGTTTACTCACATTTCGTTGATCAGTCATAGAGAAGTAAACTCTCACTGTGACGTTGTGGTGTGTGTGTGTGTGTGTGTGTGTGTGTGTGTGTTAATATAATGTCTATGGGTAAATTAAGCAAAGTGTATATTATTGTTTCTTCATTTAAGAATCGTTCAATTTAGTTTGTCGTACCAGAACGTCGTCTTAGATAAGATATACACTCTTCACGATCACAGTAAAAATCATCACAATATACTATTTCTTCACTGACTCTACAACGTAACCAGTCGGCAAACATACCTAGTGAAAATAAAGGACCTATTACGCATTTATCACACCAGTAACCCGGATCCCAAATAGTATACAATAACACATCATCGTCTACAACGTCTCTAAGACTAGTAATTCTAAGTTTAGTTCTATCAAAATTAGAATCATTCACGACAATCAAACTGAAACATCGTCTACACATATAAACTCCGTTGTAGATAAAACACCTTACAAATACAATATTGTACTCGTATGCGAATGTAGGTACCTCAGGTGGATGGTTCATCAACATAAAAAAATCTGTATAAGAAACATTATCAAAGTCAATACTTAGATAATCAAATCCTTCTGTGTTACACTTTACTTTCATCAGATAGTTTTTAAAATTAGTTTTTAAATCTCTTTTAATAGAAACAGGTAATTCAAGTTCATCTATAGTACATTCTTCTATTAAAACTTGTTTACACACTTCTCTAGAGCATAGATCGAATAAAGTTTCTGGTACAGCCATAAAGTCTGTTCACAAACTCCACGTTCTCCTAAAATAAAATATTATGGTGTTAATATCCAAGTTTACTCACATTTCGTTGATCGGTCGTAGAGAAGTAAACTCTCACTGTGACGTTGTGATGTGTGTGTGTGTGTTTTAATATAATATCTATGGGTAAATTAAGCAGAGTGTATATTATTGTTTCTTCATTTCAGAATCGTTCAATTTAGTTTTTCGTACCAGAATGTCGGCTTAGATAAGATATACACACTTCACGATCACAAAAAAAATCATATGAACTACGATCACCACGTACTGTTTCTTCACCACGGGTTGAAGGATCCCAGTCGGTAAACTTCCCTAGTGAAAATAAAGGACCTACTACGCATTTATCACACCAGTAACCCGGATCCCAAATAGTATACAATAACACATCACCGTCTATAACGTCTCTAAGACTATTCATTCCAAGTTTAGTTCTATCAAAATTAGAATCATTCACGACAATCAAACTAAAACACCGTCTACACAAATAAACACCGTTGTAGATAAAGCATCTTGCAAATAAAATATTGTACTCGTTTGCGAATGTAGGTACTTCAAGTGGATGGTTCATCAACATAAAAAAATCTGTATAAGAAACATTATCAAAGTCAATACTTAGATAATCAAATCCTTCTGTGTTACACTTTACTTTCATCAGATAGTTTTTAAAATTTGTTTTTAAATCTCTTTTAATAGAAACCGGTAATTCAAGTTCATCTATAGTACATTCTTCTATTAAAACGTGTTTACACACTTCTCTAGAGCATAGATCGAATAAAGTTACTGGTGTAGCCATAAATCTGTTCACAAACTCCACGTTTCTCCTGAAATAAAATATTAAGGTATTAATATTACTGACGATTGCTGTAACTACGAGTGTTTCCATTTAACTCTACCGACACGTTCATCATCCTCGTCAAACTTTTTTTAAAAAAAAGCACAGTATACTCAACCCGTATCTGATCATAATAACTTTAATTTTCGAAATCAAATACGTATGATTCAACACCAAAGTATTTAAAAGCGCGGTTTCGTTTGGCTTAACTGAATTGAAGCGACCCCCTGGTTGAAGCCATAATATATTTACAAAGTATAAAACACTATAGGATTTAAATGCCGAGAGAGAGAGAGAGAGAGAGAGAGAGAGAGAGAGAGAGAGAGAGAGAAATAAAAAAAAGAGCAAGGTGGTTTTACCTTGGAAGAGGACCCCAACCACGTCCTCTTCGGTGACAATCAGACCAAAATATTATTGTCTCCCCTCCTATGTATAGCATTCTAGTCCACTATTTCAAGAGCGACCGTTTTACCAACTATTGCTGTAACTACTAGATGTTTCCCAAAAAACTCATCTAACTCCGCAGGAGAAAAGATATTGTTGTACCGACTCGGCAGAAAAACGGATTTTTTATCATCCTCGTCAAACTTTAAATAGCACAGTATACTCGGTCCGTATCTGGTCATAATAACTTTAATTTTCGAAATCAAATACCCACGATTCAACACCAAGGTATTTAAAAGAACGGTTTATTTGGTTTAACTAAATTGAAGCGTTCCCTTGTTGAAGCCATAATATACTTACAAAGTATAAAACACTACACAAAACCACAACAGAAAGAGAGAGAGAGCACTATCGTATCTCAATACAGACTGATTGACTATCCAGAAATACTTCTTTATATATGCATAGAAAGGAGAGGGGTCAAGGTGTCGAGGACAATAGACGATCCATATATTTGCGTGTATAAAAGGCCGGATGCGATAATAACTACATCCTACCTCTTGTCAAGTTCAGCCATGCGAAAATATGAACGTCCTATCTCGTGTCAAACTCGACCATGCGAAAATATCGCTATCTCATGCAATTAAAACAACCTTACTCGACCGGATGCGATAAGAAATACATCCCGCATCAAGCGTGTTAATTATCTGTGACCTGTTGGTAATTTCATTCTCACCGATATTTCACAATCCCACGCCTACTGGTGTTGTTACCCGATTGTATTCCCACCGTCATTCTATTCCTGACTCTACTGATGTGCGCATCGGTAGTCTACTGCTCCGGTAAGTTAACATATTGTTTTATCTCTCTCTCTCTCTCTTTCTCTTTATTCATAGTTCTATAATCATATCATCTCTTTCCTTATTTAATTTCATATTTTAAATTTTATGTTTATAAATCCCCATTTATATTTCAAATATTTATAGTTTAAATTTTAATAATTATTATTACAATGTCTTCAGTTTACATCTTTTCAAAAATGGAGACTTATGTTAAAAAATTTCGCCTTTACGGTTCAAATGTAACGTTTAAGTTTAATTCGCCACCCGACGGTGTTGGTGAAATTGCACGGGTCAGACAAGGTTTGCAAGACATTTTGGAGACTATGACTAAAGATTGTACAGACAGAGACTATTTAGGATTTGAACTGAGAAGTTTAAATTTTAAAAACAAAGAACCGGGTTACGTCGCTTTTAGGCCCGCTTCGGAAATTAACTCTGACATTTTGTGGAAGATTTTCGGAGGAATTATTCAAAGTAACGCCGACTCTTGTACATCTAGTGACATTCTTAAGGTGAAATGTACTAAAATCAGCGTCCCTATGGGACGAGGTAAAGTTAGACCCGGAATGTATAATAATTTTAAGGAAGAGTGTTCCGGACGTCGAGGAATCGTCGTAATAAAAAATTTGGATTCACTTTGTCTCCCCCGCGCCTTGGTCGTAGCAAAGGCTTGTTGCGAAAAAAATCCTCGATATAAACTGATTCGTGATAGTAGAAAAAAAGTACAGACGGAAGAGGCCCAAAAACTCATGACGGAAGCTAGAATTGAAATCCCCGAGGAGGGCGCGGGTCTCCATGAATTGGAGAAATTTCAAAATTTCCTACCGGAACATAAAATCACCGTCTACAATTATGGGTGCAGAGGCCGTGAAATTTATTTCGAGGGGGAAGTACAAAATCCAAAGTACAATCTAAATTTAATTTTTAAAGACGGCCATTTTAACGTTATAACTAGTGTTACAGCTGCCTTTGCATGCAGCTATTTCTGTGAAACTTGTCACACTCCCTATAATACTCGTGGACAGCATAGATGTTCTAGTACGTGTTACGCGTGTAAACGTTCTCCGGCGTGCGTGTTGGAAAATGACGGGATCCATTGCGTAGATTGTAACCGTCAGTTTAAAAATCAAAATTGTTTTGCGACTCACTTAAAAGGTATTTGCAGATCCATAAGAAAATGTCCCGACTGCGAAAAAATTGTTATATTTGATAAACGTTGCTCCGAGCACGTGTGCGGTGAAGTGTACTGTAAAATGTGCGCAGAGTATTTGGCCCCCGACCATAAATGCTACATGCGCATCCATACGCGTAAACCGCCGTTGGAAAATTTCCTTTACATATTTTTTGATTTGGAAACGCGACAAGACGAAGTTTTAGACTCAGCCCAGGTCCACCGTGTAAATTTATGCGTATCGCAACAGTACTGTTGGCTATGCGTCAAAGGCGGCGCTTGTGACGTATGCAAAGATCGTACCCGTGTTTTCAGGGAAGATCCGGTCAACAGGTTTATGGCATACATTATGCAAGTGCGCAAAGCGTACAAAAAGGTGTGTGTCATAGCACACAATGGTCAAGGTTTCGACTTTCAGTTCCTCCTCAAGTACGTGCTCGAGGAAACGCAGTTCACACCCGAACTGATTACCCGAGGATCGAAAATCCTACTGATGGAAATCGATAATGTTAAATTTATCGACTCGCTCAATTATATGCCTATGCCTCTTTCCAAGCTACCGAAAGCATTCGATCTACCTCCTGAGAAAAAAAAAGGCTATTTTCCGCATCTATTCAATACGGTGCAAAATCAAAATTATGTGGGTCCAATACCCGCTAAGGAATTCTACTGTCCCGACTCTATGTTCGACAAAGGACACAAAGAGTTTGAAAAATGGCACGACGAGCAGGTGCGCGACGGATACGTTTTCGATTTCGAAAAAGAAATTTTCGAATACTGCTATTCCGACGTTGACATTCTGGCCCAAGCTTGTCTAAAATTTAGAGCCTCGTTCCTGCAAGAGTGCAACGTAGACCCTTTTCTGGAAGCCGTGACCATCGCCAGCGCCTGCAACTTCGTTTTTCGGAGAAATTTCCTTAAGCCGAAAACAATAAGCCTGCTCCCAAAGCTGGGCTACAGGTTTGCAGACAATCAATCCCCCATAGCCCTAAAATGGCTGATATGGGAATCAGACCAGAGGGGTGTGCACATACATCACGCCGGAAACAGTCGTGAAATCAGAATCGACGGCTCCAAAGTCGATGGTTTTGACGGCAGTCGAATTTACGAATTCCAAGGTTGCTATTGGCACGGATGTTCCGAGTGTTACCCTAATGGGCGTGATGATCCCTTAGAGGACGATCCGTCGGACACTCTCAACGCGAGACTGGAGAGAACAAGAGCCAAAATGGTCAAACTATCCAGACAGTACGAGACAATCGAGATGCGGGAGTGTCAGTTTCGAAAGTTGTTAAAAACGAATCACGAAATGGTGTACCTGGATTCCCACCCGCTCTTAAACAATGTACCCCTCAATCCCCGAGACGCATTTTTCGGTGGGCGCACGGGGAATACAAAATCGTACGTAAAAGCTAAGGAAAACGAAACGCTCCAGTACGTCGACGTCTGCTCCCTCTACCCGTGGGTCTGTAAATACGGTAAATACCCCGTCGGTCACCCGCAAATCTACGTAGGCGACAGAGACTGCAGAGTCCAAGGAATGGACGTTGACGGTCTGTTAAAATGTACCGTGCTCCCTCCCCGTCAACTGTATCACCCTGTACTGCCGACAAAAATGAACGATAAACTAATGTTTATATTGTGTCGCACGTGTGGAGAAAATTTGATTTCCGGAGAATGTGTCCATAGAGTCGGGGAAAGAACATTGACCGGAACTTGGACGATGGATGAGATTAGGAAAGCCGTCGAGAAAGGTTACATCATCCTGGAAATGTTCGAACTCTGGCAATACGAAACGGTCTCCGGGGGCGACGGTCTTTTTCTTGATTTTATCAATCAATTTTTGAAAATCAAACAGGAGGCTTCGGATTTTCCTTCATGGTGCGACACTGAGTCCCTTAAACAGAAATATGTCGAGGAGTACTACGAGAATGAAGGTATTAGGCTCGACATTAAGAAAATTAAAAAGAACGAAGGCCTCCGTTCACTCGCCAAGCTTATGTTAAATTCGTTTTGGGGAAAATTCGGACAACGCGAGAATCAGACGAAAACCTCGATAGTGAGGCAGCCGACCGAACTTTTCAAAATTTTAATTAGTCCCTCCGTCGACGTGAACAATATACAAGAGGTTAACCAAGAGGTCGTGGTAGTGAGTTGGCAGTACACGGAAGACGCGTGCGAAACACTCCCAACGGTCAACGTCGTCTTAGCGGCCTATACTACAGCCCAAGCGAGACTTAAACTGTACGAGCACTTGGATGTCCTAGGTGACAAGGTTTGTTATTACGACACAGACTCTATCATCTACCTGCACAAGGCTGGGGAGTATAAAATTCCTACAGGCGACTACCTAGGACAGATGACCGACGAACTGACTGACTACGGCCCCGGATCGTACATTTCTGAATTTGTTTCCGGAGGTCCAAAAACCTACGGCTACAAAGTTAGTACGGCCGATGACCAAATACATACGGTTTGCAAAGTTAAAGGTCTGACTTTAAATCTTCGCACCGCGGGGGCGATAAACTTTGAAACACTTAAACGTTTGGTCGCGGATCCTAGTCAAACAATATTGACGGAGGAGTCCAGGATTCGTCGAACAAAAGATAGGAATGTTATAACCGTAAAGGAGGCAAAAATATTTAAAGTTACTGGAGCGAAAAGAAAGAGAGAAGACGAGCATGATACATTACCGTACGGCTATAAAAAAAAAGTATGAATAGTAGAGAGAGAGAGAAATAAAATATATATGTTAACTTGCGTGTGTGTGTGTGTGTGTGTGTGTGTGTGTGTGTGTGTGTGTGTGTGTGTGTGTGTGTGTGTGTGTATGTGTGTGGGTCTGTGCGTGATTGGCCCTCTGGCGTAGGGACTATAATCCTCGCAAGGCTGAATGTGTTGTAACGGAGATGCCAAAATTTATGGTTGGGCATCACGGAAACAGGCGGGTGGGGGCCTGTTTCACCCCTTCGGGGGTTTAAATCATCGACAATCCTAAGCCGACCTAACTTTTCAATCACGGTCTGTCTCGGTTGAAAGCCCTCTCACCAACGTCAAGGTGACAGACATGAGAAGGTTAATTTTGAAAAAAAAATAAAAATAAATAATGCCAAAGTGATTGAAGAATTTTTAACTAAAGATTTAATTGAAAATTCCTCTGTTTTCAAAATACTCCTGGAGTTCCCACTCCAGGAGTACTTCTTCCTCTTCTGACGAATAGTCATAATAGTACAAATTATCACTATCCACCGCCTCCTCGTCTTCCTCGTCTACGCCGTATTTGAGCACCTTTAAGAAAGAAAGAAAAAAAAACCACTGTTAGATTCATACACGTACCGATTTCCATATATACTCTACTTAATACAAAACTCTACTTACGGTAAAGAGACGAGGCAGCTCGTCCCCTACAAACTCCTCAACTACGTCCATTTCCGTTATTGTTTGCATCATTGAAAACTGTAATTTAGAAAGAGAATACTAAATTATTGTCTATCATCAGGATGAGGAGGAGGAGGAGGAGGAGGAGGATGGGGGTTTAATATTCGTTACACATTGATTATCCCCTTCAGTCGAACGATGGACGTGAGACGAGCTATTGCGGAGGAGCTTCACAAACCTGCGAGAAGAAATTTCAAAACTAGGCGTGTGACTCTGAAAGGGTTAAATGACTTGTACCAGGCGGATTTGGTCGAGATGATACCGTACGCTAAAGTGAATAAGGGTTACAAGTACATAATGACCGTTATAAATTGTCTTTCCAAGTTAGCTTTTGCCGTACCTATAAAGTCGAAATCGGGTTTGGAAGTTGCCGATGCTTTAGAACCGATATTTGAAAATCACAAGATGAAACATTTCCAAACCGATCAGGGTAAGGAATTTTTCAACGCACACGTGCAAAAGTTAATGCGAAAGCATAAAATAAACCATTACGCGACCTATTCAGAAAAAAAAGCTTCCATAGTGGAAAGATTGAACCGTACTTTGAAAAATCGAATGTGGCGCGAATTCACTGCCCGCGGTAGTTACGAGTGGCTCGATCTGTTACCGGGTATAGTAAAGTCGTACAATAACACAGTGCACAGTACCATCGGTATGAAACCCGCTAAAGTTTTAAAGAAACACGAGAAAATACTTTTAGACAAAATTGTTGGTAAGCCTTTGAAAAGCGATCCTAAATTCAAATTGGACGATAAAGTGAGAATTTCCAAGTATAAAAAGACCTTTGCTAAAGGTTACCTACCCAATTGGACAAACGAGGTGTTTACAGTGTACAGCATTGTACCTACAAAACCGCCCACGTATGTTTTGCGAGACGGAAAAGGTGAAATCTTAAAAGGCGGGTTTTACGGAGAAGAGTTGAGCAAGTCAAACATTGGTGATGTTTATCTCGTGGAAAAAGTATTGCGTAAGAAAGGAAGCAAAGTTCTTGTGAAATGGCTTGGTTTCGATAGAACGCACAACTCGTGGATAGATAAGAGTGACCTCGTAGTGTGAGACCGGATATGGAGGCTCGGTAAGCAGGGCTTAGTGCCGATCGTGTAGAGTCTCGGCGTTAAAAAGCTAAACTCTAATAAATATACTTCAGTTTGTATTCACAATGCGTATCGAGAGTATGTCGCACGCGCTTCCGATGTCAAATTTTGACGATTACCTGCCGGAAAGAAACACGACGAAGAAACGTCACAGCCCGATATTGCCCGATACTATTAGGTGTATAGTCTGCGGCCCTTCGAATTGTGGTAAAACGAATGTAGTATTTAATCTGTTGTTCGATCCGCAAGGGTTGAAATTTGCAAATGTTTACGTATTCTCCAAATCCCTCCATCAGCCAAAATACAAACTTTTGGAAAACGTTTTCGAAAATTCCGGTATCGGATATTTCCCCTATACGGACAACGATAATGTCGTTCCCCCCGACAAAGCCGAACCGAACTCTGTTATGTTGTTTGACGATATCGCGTGTGAAAAACACGACAATATACGCGGATACTTTGCAATGGGCCGTCATAACAATATAGACTCGTTCTATTTGGGACAGACCTACAGTAAAATACCTAAACAGTTGATCCGGGACAATGCAAACCTTTTGGTAGTATTTAAACAGGACGAGATGAATTTACGACACATTTTCACCGATCACGTCACGCCGGACGTATCGTTTGGAGTTTTTAAAGATATCTGTGCTCTCGTTTGGAAGGATAAACACGGATTTGCGGTCATCGACAAAGACAGTGAAAAAGCAGACGGACGCTATCGACTAGGTTTCGATCGGATTGTTAAAGATATATAATGCGTATTTACACGTATAACGATATCAGCCCGTATGCTACTAACGCTATAAGATTTTCTAAACCAAAGTCAAATTTTTGTGCCTGGTACTATCCCGATAGAAAACAGTTTTGCGGTAACTATTGTAGTCGTAAACACGACGGTGTATTTAACAGACGGTGTTGGAGACACAAGAGATGCGGAAGATACAGTAAAAGTTTACCACCCATAATTATACTGATGATTACATCGGGTCAAAGGATTTACAACAGGGACGCTTGGGTAAAGTTTTTATACGAGAGCGAAAAGGAAGGTGTCCCGCTGGAACTAGTTATTTACAACGAACACATGTTGAAAGGTACCGTACGGCATTCTCAAAATTTAATCTCACGGTTCAGGCCATTTCCCGACTTTTTCAACCGCACCGTTACACCCGATCACGGCAGTATAAACTACACTCAGGTTTACCTGGATATGTTGCAATACGGATGTTCATTACCTTATGCATCCAGGTGCGTAGTAGTTAGCGAGAGGACTATACCTATTCGCGGTCCGGTTTACGTCTATAGGTTATTGCTCAGTTCAAAGTGTTGCGCCGACGTTAGTTACAATGTAAAGTTTGGACCGTTACCTAAACAACTACCGCGCAGAATGCGTCTAAAATATTTTGAAGCCGTAAACAACAAGGCGCAGAGTATGTTTACCGTCGAGTTTCTTAAACTAGCTCTGCCCGCTGTGCCGAATCAATGCGCGCATTTCGGTCTATCGTTCGACGGTCGAAAATATTCCATCGCTGATCCGATAGAGCTAAACGCGTGGCGCAAATTTACAGGTGCAAATTTAGACGAGTTTCTCTTTTTCAATTCGTTCCTGTTGGACACAACCGCGTCTAGGCCTATATCCGAACTCAAACGACATATGCAAGACACACCTGCAAGTGATCACCTCATTATAGCGGAAATACCCGAGTGGCGTGATAATGTAAAACGAACATTTGTTTTCACCGACGTAAAAAGAGTAGAACACATTCCGTATTTTGATAATCATATGCGAAAGTATTGGAAGGGGAAGGGTAGTGTACTAAAGGTCTCGGCAGGAGATGTAGTAGGCTACCTGTTGAGGGAGAAAAAGTATGCGCTCTTTTTGAGATCTATAGAATTACCATAAATAGAATATTCAAAACGAATGTCCGTTCATTTTACGAAATGTCGTCGTCTGAGCAGGTCACCCTCGAGATTAATCGTCTCAGGGAAGCTATCAAGAGGAAATATCAACAGATGCGACACGGAGAAGTGGATACGGAACGGTTTCTCGCGAAACAGTACAAACCGATTATCAGTGAGCTGTCTAAAATACAGGGGAGATTTGATGATGTAAAAACAGAGATCAAGGACGAACCGACGGTCTTTGACGAACCCTCCCCAACTGCGGGGGCTTTTGATACTCCTCCTCCTCCTCCGCCTCCTCCTCTTCGTGGACCTAGTTTTATCGAAACGGAAACAGTTGCGGAAACACCCGAAACCTTGACCGATTTATTGTCAACTCCGCAAGGCCGTACCGAAGCAACGGAGTATGTTCAAGAAACGTTCAAACATCCCCTTACACGTAGGTACATGCTTAAAATGATAACGGATACAGCTAAGATAAAGGCTATAGATAACATTTACGGTCCGAGAATCAAAAACGAAGAGCTCATGGTCGGAGATAAAAATCTACAATTTTCCGACGAAGGGGAAATTACGATAGACGGTACTAATTATAAAGGGACGGTGGGACTGTACGAGTTAATATTTAAACGATCGCC
>JAGFPH010006172.1:126-18506 GCA_018207615.1 Philaenus spumarius | reverse complement strand
TAATATGATTTACTTACACACTATAATACATTTTCGAACAACCTCTACACAGGTGGGGGTGGGGCGGGGCCAGGTGGGGGCGGGGGTGTCACGTGACCTGTGACGTCACTTCCGGCGCCCAAGTGCCCCCGTCTCTACTCATAACCACCTTTCCATTAAAAAAATCAAAGTTACATTAAAAATGGTGGATCTAAGATGGCGGATCTAAGATGGCGGATAATTTGTTTGAAATGTTAATAAAATAGTATTTTTACATAGAGTAGGTTCCTCAATCACCTTCAAATTTGGTTTACATACGAAATATTAAACCGGTCCCAGACTTTTTCTACACCCTGTACAACCTTATGCAGTATATAAGAGAAGAACACAAATTGTGTTAGGCGCGGCGCATGTGATCCCACCAACACCCACTCTCGCATAGACTGTACAGTTTGATTATATCTACAATCTAACAGTGCCCCCACGAGTCCAACCTCAGTTGCTAGGGTACTGCAGGCCTAAATCTCCGGCAGGGCTCCCTAGCCCCATGGTACCAGCACGTGCGCCGTGAGACCGTAGTAGCACGTCCACCACTTTAAGGACAAGACTGGTTACTGGCCCGACAGGAAAAATCCAGCTACGGCTACGGAGATATCCTTCAGTTCCACCGGACCACCCCGTGAAATCCTAATGGCATTTAGATCTCCTGGATACCGTCCCATTCGTTGATGGCAAGGTTCCCCAAGCCCCAGCGAAAGAGTGACCGGCAGGCAGCACTTACGTGCTTACCTTACCCCATATCTGTACCGAGGGTGCCACCCGTTACCCACATGCTTACTTGGACATGGGATTGGGTGGGCACGCAAGGTTTTAGGGGCTAGCATCATGGGGTATAACGCTAGCCCTTTGCATGCTCTCCGTGCAGAAGAATCATAGGACTCCTTCCTGAAACCATTCAAGAGGAAACCTAAGTTCATTCCTGAGGTACTCGTTGTTGGCAAGGTTTTCCAAGCCCCGGTGAACGAGTGACCGGCAGGCAGCACATGCCATACCCCACATCAGTACGGTACCGAAGGGAACCTCCCGTTACCCATGTCACATGGGATGAGGTAGGCTCCCAAAGGTAGAATTAGTGCCGTGGGGTGTAACACTAACCCTCCTCATTGTCCGCGGCTGTTTATTCTTCAGGTTACTTTGTTCACCCGCTTATTTCGCAGCTGACCATTGCTGGTCGTGCCACTATCCGCAACCTGTGGACGCGCTTGGTAGCACGAGGAGTGCATCTGGGAATAGAACCCAGGGCCATGTGTATAACCTTGTATAATAAGTAACCAGTATAATATATAAAGACTGAACACAATTATTTACCTTGCCTTACGGATCCTCAGCTACAATTGACAAATCATTGTCTTTTTTTAACTATCACCGAGTTTTATCAAAAACACGATCAAATCAATAAACCAATCATGAAATGGAACTTCAGTAATATTTTGTAGTCTAATTTCTAAGAAACAATTAATATGTTGTCTTGATAGAATAAACTTAAAACACAAAATCTCACAACTAATACGTTTATTAACTCAAACGCGTTTCAACGACAAAGTCGACATCTTCAGTTATGCACGAGCTGCAATATTCAAACTATAACTAATCTTAAATTGCTCCATCCCCCGTATTTATACAGAATTCAAAGGGGCGTGGCTTAGTACTACGTTACATTAGTGGGGCGTTACCAATTGCCTTGCGTTATTATAAGTAGCCTAACAATAACTATATAACTAAAAAAGTTATTAACCTAATAATAATCTCATACAATACATTATTTTTATGTTAAAATAGAATTTTGGGTATTAATTCATTATTTACAATTATTTTACTATGTTTGTTAATATAAAATGTTTCCCAACCATCTGGTTGTGTTAAGTTTAGTTACATTTTTCAATAATACAGAGTTTTCTATTTTAAAATTATCGTTCTCATTTAAACAATGTTTAGCCATAGCAAATTTATCAGAGTTATTTTACTTTATATGAGAAAAATTTTCTTTAGTTCTTGTCTTCATACTTCTTTTAGTTTGGCCTTGATAGGTTTGGGATTTCTAGTTCCCTTATCACCCGGGTTCAAACAATACTTTACTATGTTAGTAACAAAGGGATAGATCAATAATAACAATGCATCAGTGATTCAGTGGTAATACTTATTTCTCTATATTTACTCATACAATACAATAATAGAGATACATACGATCTGTTTATACCGTACTTCCTCGTCCGTCTTACTGGTTAATACCTTAACATACAAAACACTAACTCTAATACCTAATATACTAAAACATATCTTTATTACACATCTAAAATCACAACAGCCTACATATTTCTTCGGACACATTTCATAGTTTATACAATAAATTCCAGATTTGTCAAGTTCTTGGATTTTATCTTTAGGATTTCCTAACATTTTACCAAGATTACTCTCAGCTGACATAGCTACATTTAAATTTGCATATTTAGCTAGCGATTTTTTAACAGTATGAGACAATGGTGGAGCAAACGTTGTTTCGACCCATCGTTGTTGGAGTTTGTTGTTTCCAGGGTAGATCTCGATTCCTTAATTTTCTTGAATTTCATTTTCTTCACCATTAAATATCGCAGCACTATAAATATATTTCAATTCTTTCTCGTAGTTTTCCTTAGATAATGGCAAATTAACCAATCTGTGAACCATTGAATTAAAAGCAGCTCTTTTATGTGCCGGTGAATGGTGTGAATCTTCAGTTATATATCTGTCTGTATGTGTGAGCTTTCTATATACACTAAACGACAATTCACTGTTTTCCTATACACATTGACATCTAAAAACGTCAGGTTGTAGTCTTTTTCAATTTCTGTAGTAAACTTTTATTTATAATATGTTGTTTTGTTTTAATTTTCTGTTTTTTTTTTTTAGGAATTTACGGCGAGCATTTAAAAGTCCACAATTTTATAAATACATAAACAAGTATTTGGGAAACTAGTAAAACATTGAGTACAAAATCTACACTATTATTATAAAGAGGTAAAATTTGTTTGTTTGTGTGTCGGGGTAATCTTTGGAACTACTGAACCGATTGAAAAAATAGTTTTAATAATAAAAAGCTACACTATTAGCATCATAGGCTATAATTCATTTTGATAAAAACATTTTTCATTTCAATATTTTGTAAATTTAGTCGGAAAAAATCTTAGGTTAGGCCGACTGATGAACTAACCCATGTAGGCTATTTCCATTTATTTCTATAGCAACCAATTTAATGAAATAACAGATTAAACAGCTGTTTGCTCCAATATTTCCAATAACAGCAGATTTCTTTGAAGCAATTATTTAAATTTCTAACTATTAGGTTAGCTTTTTATTAAAGTGTAGACCTTAGCCTTGCTGGCTCTTTTATCCTTTAATATAACTGCTGTTATAAAATATGCGAAATAATTTGATTTGAACATTTAACATTATTTACCATCTTAGCTTTGGGTTTATTATTAATCCTACACCGTTATTATGAAGAAAACATAAAATGATTATGTGTGTAGAAGGTTTCAACGGGGTTGGCGTGCGGAGCAGGGGTTTTACGCAGGGGTTTTCCCTATTTGTAAAATATAATATAATATTATGTTAACGTTTGAATATCGCTTGAACTGACCACCCTGTATAATAACAGATTGTTATTCAAACTCTTCTAAAAGTTTTAGTGATGAAATAATTTTTACAATCAGTGTTGCGTTTTTAACTTGAACAAAAGCTTACTTTTATAAAATATTATACATATAAGTTTAGTTCTTAAGGGCTAAGGGGATTCCCTACTGAAAATAGGGGTTTTCTATAATAGGCCTTTTTTAATTATGAACCATTTTTTTACATTCGTTAGAACCTAAAAATTGTTTACACTTATAGGAATTGGCAAACAATATATTTTACATACCTTTATGAGTTTTTTTAGGCAAAAAATATGTTTTAAAACAAATTTTATAACTTTTTTACTACTGAACCAACTTGGCCGTTTTATAATGATGTAAAGTATATAAAAAGCACTAACTTTATGGGTATAGTCACATTCTTACCACTAAAAGTTTAGTAGTTATGACCTTACAAAAAAACAAATTATATAAAACAAATTTGTGATTTAAAATTTTTTTAAAAATGTATTTGTCCTAGAGGAATAAAACTACCGAAAAAATTTTACTATAAGCTACTAAAGATGTGGTAAAAATTTCATTAATGTAGCTTTAGCAGTTAATAAATTATAAAAACTTTTGTGTAAAAAATATCAATATTGAAAAGTTGCGCTTTTAAAGATTCCATTATAGTTCTTTTAGCAGCCATAGAGGGGAATAACTTGCACAACCAGTATTTGTAGTCAAGGCATGTTTTACTTTTATTTTGGAGGCATTGAAAGCCTAATAATAAACATTGTTGTCCTTCTTTGCAATTACTTTAAAACAATTGAAAATCTTACTAGTTCAAATAGCAAACATAAAGAAGTTCAACTCGACCAAATATAGGTGCGGGCATTGCTTTTAATAAACTTTTCACACTTATATAAAGAACTTTTGTGGCATATGTTATGTAATTCTTAAACCTATAATCAGGAAAAAAGAAAAAAAAAATTAATGGTCATTTTTCAGTAGGGAATTCCGTTAAGAATTTTCTTAACTACCTTGACCACTTTTAAGAGTAAACAATGCAACGGTTTATAAAAATAATAAGTTTTTTTGTAATTTGTACTAAGTTTAATAAATCTTAGTTTTTCTCAAAACTTAGTTTTTGTGGCATAGCCCCTTCTCTTTGTCAGGCACTCGTTTTAAAAACAGTTACAATATACTAGTTAAATAATTAGCATGTATTGTTTAAGATTTTTTCATCTAAATATTTCTTCAAAATCGGTTGCTTCAGTTTGGGGGTACAACCACAACGTCAATTACTTTCGTATCCTCCCTTCTTACTTTATTGCTACTCCCACTTGGTTTCTAGAGGTTAATTAAAATTCAAGTCTATTATTTCAATTTGTACATCAAAATCACCAATCTGTACGTTTTTCTTTTCTGAAGAAACTTTCTGTTGGTTTTTGTGCTTTTTGCCCATTGTTATATTACTACCGCTAACACTATAATTGCCGTTGAAAACGTTGTACGAACTGTTTGTATTATTAGCGTACGTGGTAGTAGAGAAATCGAGGACATGTTGAGGCTCCCCAACCCTTCTTTGACCTCCAGACTTTCGTTTCCTTGAAGGTATTTCCATCCCGGCGCTTAAACCGAGCTTAGTCTTAATTGCTTGCATCCCACGCATGTTCTAATCCCTCTTAACACATTCAGTACCGTTATCGGTTTCCATTTTACCGTAATCCACACTTTCCCCTGCAGACTGTGCCACAGACGACACACACGGTACTACTAGCGCCATCTTCACGTCAATCTGTAAAAACACAACATATTTTATTGGAAAAATGTATAATAAATTAGAGGAGCCGGCAATGCTTCGCTATTGTTTGGTTTTAGAACATAAATGTACACTAAGATTAAATAAACAAACAAAATTTAGTGAGTGTATCTACGCTAATATTATAAAGAGGTAAATTTTGTTTGTATGTAGGGGGTAATCTCTGGAATTATTGAACCGATAAAAAAATAGTTTTACTAATAAAAAGCTTCACTATACCTGAGTAACATAGGCTATAATATAACAAATTTTACCTTGTATCCGTCGTGTGACTTCGTTCAGCGTACGTTTATGACGCGTTTCGAAACATATGTGTCATCGTCAGATAATAAAAGTTACATTACATACAACACAAAAACACTCAACTCACAACACAACACACACAACTATGACATGTAATTCGGGTAGACGTCTACTTAGAGTCACGGTCGAACGACTACTCGATTTATATGTCATAGTTGCGTGTGTTGTGTTGTGAGTTGAGTGTTTTTGTGTTGAATGTAATGTAACTTTTGCTATCTGATGATGAAACATAAGTTTCGAAACGCGTTATAAACGTACGCCGAACGAAGTCACACGACGGATACAAGGTAAAATTTGTTATATTCTATTTGTGACTTGGATACTTATACGATGATTTAAAAAAATAGGTTATAAATTCATATTGATAAAAACATTTTTCATTTCAATATTTGTAAATTTAGTCGGAAAAGATTCTTAGGTTAGGTCTAGACTGATGCATTACCATAGCAACCAATTGAATAAAATAACAGATGAAACAGCTGCTTTTTTTAATATTTCCATTAACATCTGATTTCACACTTTGATTTTTTTTTTGTTTTTTTTTTTTTTTGTTTTTGCTGTCCATGCCACTTTGTGCCTTTCGGCTAACGAGCATGTTTTTTTGGGTTTTTAATATTTTATGGTCCCCCGCGGGATTTGAACCCGGGACGTCTTGCTTATGAGGCAAGCACCATAGCGGTTGAGCTATACACACTTTGAAGCAACTATTTGTATTTCTAACTTTTAGGTTTTTTTTTTTATTAAACCTGACCTGAGCCTTGCTGGTTCTTTTAACCTTTATTATAACTGCTGTTGTAAAATACACGAAATAATTTTATTTTAACATTTAACATTATTTACCATCTTAGCTTTGGGGTTATTATTAATCCTGCACCTTTATTATAAAGAAAACATCAAATGACTATAGAAGCTTCCAACGGTGTTGGCGTGCGGAGCACGCAAGTGTCTCCCTTAGTTAAAAATAAATTTTGAAGTGACTTATGATTGAAATACGATTCTTATGATCAGGGCAGTCAGTTCCGCGTATATTAAATAAACATAATTTGTGTATAATGTCAATGCAATTTATTTTATATTGGTAGTTATCCCTTTTAATTTACTTTGACTTAGGTAATCAAATTGAAAATGGGTTTTCATACCCCTGAAGAATAATACGACACACATTTGGATTTAAACCTTGTTTGCAGTTAGTGCAATTTATTAATATTGTGTACCCCATTTTAATCTCTTTGAAAGTGACCATACTCTCCAAACAGTCCTGATACTAATATGTGTAAATCTTGAGTAGTCTTCGAGCTACTTTAAAAAGTGCGTAAATAATTATTTAATTTTAAGGGTAGTTATCACCATTTCATCCCTTTCGCTTGAGTAATCGAATTACAAATGGGTTTTTATACCACTTAACAATCACATATATTATTTCTCAAGGCCGTTTTTTTGTCGGTACGCCATAACTTCCTTAATACATCATCAAACTACATGAATGAGGCATCATTTTAAACCTTTCCTTAACCGCTACACCGGAAAAATATTCAAAATACAATTATACGGAAAAAAAATAAACATCCGAAAGTAACCGTGATGTAAGATCAAGTAAGCTGTAGGGATATTTTTCTTGAGTTGGCAACACTGATGATAACAATACTCAGCTAAGTTAGAATGCGAATGCTTCGCACGGGTCAGCTAGTAATATTTTAAATATAGCTTGTAGAAAGTAAGTTCAGTTCAGAGGACAAAGCAACAAACATAAATTTTTATGTATAGAGATTTAAGACGTGAACAAATATACAAATGTCGCACCAAAAACACGGATTACTAAGACATAACAATCATTGTATTTATAACATGTATTCATACTGTCTATACCAACATAAAACATAACCTCTTTGATCGAGTATTACAGCTGATTGACGCAATCAGCTGATACATGTTTGAGAATGGTTTTATTGTTAACACGTTCACTGCTAAGGACGCACATGTGAGCTTGACACTGAACACTATGAGAAGCGGTCGACGCACAGTGAATTGCGTGCTTCGCACGCATACCCCCGTAATGGGAGTACTTTCAACGCTCTGATTTTCAATGCAGAGAGCATTGCGTGCTTCGCATGCCAATTTTGGGCCAACGTGCTATGGACGCACATGTGCGTCCGCTTTAAAATATTAGTAATAATTACGTAGAAAGGTTCAAAAATAAAAAAGGAAGTAATTTCTACTCATTTAGGCTATAAATATAAAAAATAAAAGGTCAGCTCCTAGCAAAGGAAATACGAAATATGCGTAGCAGTGAACGTGTTAACAGATGTAGTGAATTATTATATGCCTAGTGGATATATAACGGGTGTCCCATAAAGGTCCCCCTCTTTAATTTTTGAACGACTGTACATTTTCAAAAAATCTTTGATAAATGTTACTAACATAAGTCAAAGTACTTTTTTATGTGGTTTAGGTTTTCAACCCTCACCCCTAAATAGGGGTTGCTGTTGGTAGTTTTTTTTATTTTCAAATAGCAACCCCTAGCAAGTTGCATATCATTTTAAAGAGGGTATACAAATAAAATGAATGCCGCAAACTAGACCTCTCTATGACTTCTTAAAGTTATGGTAAAAAATGTATCACCGTAATTAGATTGTTGAACTATCCCCCACTAAAAATAAAAACAAACTCTAAAATTTAACAACTAAGCTCTAGAGTGATCGTTGTCGGGAAACATTTTTGTAAGTCGTACACTGTTATGATGATATGCGACTTGCTAGGGGTTGCTATTTGAAAATAAAAAACTACCCCCAGCAACCCCTATTTAGGGGTGAAGGCAGAAACCCTAAACTACATAAAAAAGTACTTTGACTTATGTTAGTAACATTTACCAAAGATTTTTTGAAAATTTACAGTCGTTAAAGAAGGGCAGGGTGCCCTTTATGGGACACCCGTTAAATACAGAGTGTTTAGCTTCGACTGTCCGAAACTTCACGGGCGAATTTGTCAGCTAAAAACAAGCAAATAATGCATTACAACATGTGTCCTATCTCTATTCGTTTGCTGTCTGTCAGTCTGTATGTGATTTTTACAAAATACTTAATATTTTTTAAAGTAGCAAAGATATTGAGCTTAAACTTTGTATAAACATTTTTTGCGTAATCTTTTATCACTGTACGAAAAATTATAATATTATTTTAAATATTTTCTAAATGGCGGCTGTTTATAATTTTTAATGTCAAATATCTCAAAAACCGCTAACTTTACAAAAAAAAATACAACTGACAAAAAAGTCTACATATTTAATGACAAACAAAATGTCTTTTTTATTTTGCCTGTAGCTCAAAGGATAACGAAGATATTGTTAAAAAAAGGAAAATGTATTGCCTTAATCTTTATGTTTGTGTTAGATCTACACCACTTGTATCATACATTTTTCGTTTTCAGCCAATATCTCGGCTATCTTTAAAGATATGGGGAAAATTTAAAAAACCATTGTGTTTCTCATTAAAAAAGTAAACTTTTTTGTCTCTTATATATATTTTTTTTAGCGGTTTATAGATATGTGACATTAAAAATTATAAAAAGCCGCCATTTTGGAAATATTTAAAATAATGTTATAATATTTCGTACAGTGATAAAAGATTACGCAACAAATATGTATATAAAGTTTAAGCTCAATATCTTTGCTACTTCCAAAAATATTAAGTATTTTGTAAAAATCACATACAGACAGACAGGCAGGAAACGAATAGAGATAGGACACATGTTGCATTGCATTATTTGCTTGTTTTTAGCTGACAAATTCGCCCGTGAAGTTTCGGACAGTCAAAGCTGGACACCCTGTATATAACTTTCTACAATGAGTAACCCAAGACAGAACACAATTTATGCAGCACTTACCTTTCTCAACAAATCCTCAGCGATAACTAACAAAGCATTATTGTCCTTTTGTAAATATCGCCGAGTTTTATCAACCACTTTAATAGCCTAATAAAATCAATAAACAATCATAAAATGGAAATGAAACAAAAACTTCAAAGCTACAGGTAATATTTTGTAATTAAATTTCAAAAGAATAAATATGTTGTGTTTATTAAATTTTAAGTTAAGTTTTGAATTATTTTCGGTGGGTATTTACTTACCGTCGCACAGCTGATCATGTACGTAAACATTGATTGTTGGAAAAACATTGATAGATTCGGATCAAACTGCGCAGCGGAGTTTTGGGCCAGGAAACCCAGATCTTATGTCAGGTTCAAAACACAATTAATTATTGTACGTGATATTCATTTCATTTACTTTTTCTTTTTTGTGAACGAAGCCACGTGTGCCTACTCACAATCAAAAAATGTGAGCGTGTTTGTCCGAGCGTGCACCTATAACTCTGCAACCCACCGCCGCGGTCTCAGGGGGTTATATGGTATGGTAGTCTTAATCCTTCATCCATGCAGAAGGTTTTGGTTTAGAACTGCGGGGATTGGGTTCGGAGATGCGTCAAAAAAGCACATCGAACCGATGGTTTTTATGGGAAGCAGCAGGGGATAGAGTGCCGAAAGGGCCGGGACTGATCAGAATCGGGATGTTGTAGATTATTACAGAAGGTTCGACAATGCTCTAGAATGTTCCGGGATGTTATAGACTATTCCAGAAGATTCGACAATGTTTTAGAATGTTCCGGGATGTTATAGACTAGTCTAGAAGGTTGGACAATGATTTTGAACGTTCCGGGATGTTATAGACTATTCCAGAAGGTTCGACAATGTTTTAGAATGTTCCGGGATGTTATAGACTATTCCAGAAAGTTCGACAATGTTTTAGAATGTTTTGGGATGTTATAGCCTATTCCAGAAGGTTCGACAATGTTTTAGAATGTTCCGGGATGTTATAGACTATTCCAGAAGGTTGGACAATGAGTTTGAACGTTCCGGGATAGTAGTGTAGAAACAAGAGTTCTGGTCCAAATCTGACCTTTTGACCCCAGGTCACCTGACCCTTGCCCCCAAGGTCAAGATAACAAATTTCCCGTGACTAATTGACCGTGACGCGATAACAAATTGAGCGTGACTAATTGTTTTAGGTCACGTGACCCTTGACCAAAGGTCACCAGATAATAAATTGGCCGTGACGCGATAACAAATTGAGCGTGACTAATTGTTTTTACGGTCGATCGAGCGTGTAATCGTAATATATACGGGTCGTTGATAAAAAGTTACGGTTCGTTCGATTGACGTCAGTATCGAATAGATTCTTGGAATCTATCGATTTCTAAGAATCGTATACGTGTTGACGCCAATAGTTCTGGTTCTTTAAGAAAATGTTAACACAGTATGTTTCAAAAGTTTAATTACATTTTCATATAAAGTGTTATAATGTATATAAAACAACTCGTTCAATATAAAACGAGAGCAACGAAATCTAGAGCGTCTAAGTATAACGTAAACACATGTTAATGACTGTGTACACAACAAGATTAATTACATTTTCATATAAAGTGTTATAATGTATATAAAACAACTCGTTAAATATAAAACGAGAGCAACGCAATGAATCGTTAAAATGTACGATCCGTTGGTAAAAATATACGGGCCTTTAATAAAATGGATCACGTTTATGTAAATAGTTCTGGTTCGTTAAGGAAATGTTACGGGCGATTGATAAAAAGTTACGCTTCGTTGGAATATAATGTTAACATTGTGTTAATTACATTTGCATATGCATGGTTGGTAAAAATATACGGATCGTTAATAAAAAGTTATGGTAAAATTCACAAACGGTAAGTCCTATGACGAAGTATTCCATATATTAGGTTCCAATTTCTTCTTTTCAAATCCTAATAATGGACCAATACTACCAGGCTTGTCGAATCTTATAAGTTTTGAACAGAAGATTCTAGTTTTCAAAGTATTATTATTTCCTCGTATATCCAATACAACATGTTTTTCATGTTTCATAGTCTCTTTTAAGAAAGAAATTATATTTTCTAATTCGTAAGATCCTTCAGGAATTTTAATAAAAAATTCTCCATAGTGAAATGTATCATTAACATTTTTTTCAATATTTGGAATTGTATTATTCGTCATGAGATCAATTAAACCAATTTCATATTTATGAGTAGATAAATCTATGGGCTGAAAAATATCACAAGATAATTGTGAGCCTCTCCCGTTTAAGCATAACATGATATCATCAGATGTTTCCTGTTAGAAACGCTAAACACAAATGACCGCAATTAATTGTATTAGTTTTCTGTTTAGTGGTGTAGTTATAATAAATGTTTACATTATTCGAAGACGATTTGAAATAATCTATTAGTTCCGGTGGAGGTTTTAAATTACCGAAACTATCAAAATAAGATATTTTCTCATTTATTTTACGATAGCATACCCAATGAGTTCCTTTTCCTTGAATACTATCTAAATTTACAATACCGTTTTCATTTTGTAAAATTTTATAAGGAAGGTTATCACGCATAAATATACCTCTGAAATTAGGTATTTTCAATTCAAAAACATATTTTTCTAAATCAGTATTTGATAACGCTCGATTAGGTAATTTTAATAATAATTTTTTTTTTACTTCCTCCGCCTTTGTATGGTTTTAAATAGTAACCTGTACCACTTTTCTTTTTAATTGTACTGTTTTTCTTTTTAACTTTATCACTTTTCTTATCAATGCATTTCTCTTTCAAAAGACGAAATGCATTCAGAAGTGCTTTGCTGGTTTTACAAGCTCTCTTCTTTTTTCCTCCTTCTTTCTTAGTTTTATCGTTTCCTTTATTCTTGTTACTAGTTTTACCGCCTCCTAATTTATTTTTCATTTTCATAATATTAGTCACCGCGTACGCAGCGGCCTTTTCTCCAAAACTAGCGTCTGATGATGTGACTCGTTGCCAAGCTTTATCAGCCAATTGATTGTCAGCAATAGCTCTATGATTTGAATCTGTATATTTTGAATATGCTATATCGTGATCCTTACAAGCTTGATCTAATTTATTAATACCTGGATCGTTTCTATTTAATCTTTGTTGTAACCGTGTACCTGGTCCACAATATTGATATCCTGGTATGTGTAATTCGACTGGTAATAAGTCTATAGCACGATTTAAAATTTTTCCAGGTAGAGTTGAAATAGTACTTATCAGCCCACCGCCTCGATGTATACTGTGCGATTTGCTTCGCACAGCTTTCATTTTAAACTATTTGGTTTTTATTTTCATACAAAATATTACTTGTTATTAAAGGGTTTTCCTTTGAATTTAGTAATTTAACTCTTTGATAGTTAACTCTGTAGTACGATTTACAATTTTTTTCCAGGTAGAATTTAAATATAACTTATTAACCCACCACCTCGATGTATACTGTCGATTTGCTTTCCAACACTTTCATTTTAAACAAGTCTTTACACCATTCCCCGATCGCTATTATAGATTTATCCTTAAAATGTTTAAGGTAATTCAAATCACTTAACGCTTCCGTATATTTTTTATAATATACATTTTATTGTTTATTTAATTGACAATTTCGTTATACACAATCAGTTACCAATCAGTTCGGTTTGTTTTACATTTTTCCAAAACGCAACGACATAGTGTATTATAACGATGATTATAAGTACATTTCTTACAACTGAATAACAGTTCCCATGTGAACCGAGTGCATATGTCTTCGCAACAGGTGAATCCTTCAAATTTAGTTTTATATAAAATTATCGTTCGGACTTCTTTTTGAGCGGTTTTACAGTTACAATGACAAAAAGAGTAATAATTACACACTCTACACGCAATTCCGTCGACTTCAGTTCCTTCTGTAGCAAAACATTGAAGATCACAACAATAATCCGGGTTCTGAACTTTATTCACAACTTCCCTTGCTATGCTTTTTACGTTTTCATACAACCAGCTAGTCTTGTTGGATTTACATTTTTCCAAAACGCAGTTGCATATATCCTTATGCCAACTACACCTCTTACAATTAAACAATTCATGCCACTTGAAACGAGCGCATATGTCTTCGCAACAGGCAAATCCTTCGAATTGAGTTTTATATAGTGCAATCTTCCAGATATGTTTTTGAGCGGTTATACATTTGCAATGACAAAAATATGAGTAATTACACACCCTACACGCAATACCGTCGACTACAACTCTTCTTCTAATAAAACACTTAAGTTCACAACAATAAAGCGGATTCGGAACTTTCTTCACAGACATTGTTTGCTCTGATAACATTTGTATGTTTGATGCTCGGTTGTAATGATCTTTGACATCTACACTCTCATCCATCGCAACACTAACTGATTATATCAATATGATTTCATCAAATCCAATTCTGTACCTTCCTTTATTTATAGGTCGGTCTTTGTCTATTATAAAACAACTGTTTTTACTTTTTGACCATGCAATCGAACATACTTCCTTAAACTTATCATATTTCATGTCTGTATTCACGTGATCGTTATATACATGAAGCAAATTTGTGTCATCTTGTTTGAATAAAACTAAGAAATTTGCATTGTCACGTATCAATTGTTTTGGAATGTGACTGTAAGTTTGACAAAGATAGAATGAATCAATATCGTTATGACGGCCCATAACAAAATAATTTCTAATAATATTCTGACGTTCACAAGCTACATCATCAAATATAATAATAGAATTAGGTTTCACTTCGTTCGGATGAAACACATCATCATTTTCAGTAAATATAAAATATCCTATTTCAGGTATTTTTGAGAATATACGAGTAAGAAATTTATACTTAGGTTGATTTATCGACTTGGAAAAAATGTAAATATTTTCGAAAAACAAAGCTTTTGGATGAAAAATTAAATTAAACATTAAATTGGTCTTTCCGCAATTAGACGGCCCACAAATAATACATCTGATTGAATTGGGTAAAAGGGGACCGTGTTTTTTTCTACAGTTTATATGATTATTTAAATACAAATCAAAATTTATAATTGATAATGAATCCTTTTGTTTTGTTGTTTTCATTTTAAATCTTTTTTGTTAATCCACGTGTCACTGGATTTATCGAAACCAAGCCAACGCACTAACAATTTATTTCCTTTTTTTCGAATCACCTTCTCTATTAGATATATATCGCTGTACTTTGTTTTACTGAGCTCCTCTTCGTAGAACCCACCTTTTATAATGTTACCTAATTCATCTTTCAAAAAATATGTTGTTGGAATTGTACGATGTACTTTCCAAATCATATACACTTCATTACTCCAATTAGGCAAATAACCTTTAGTAAACTGTTTCTTATATCTACTTATTCGGACTTTATCTCCTTTAATGAACTTATCACGTTTTGCAACTTTTAGTCTTCTGTTTTTACCTAGTCTTTTTAAAATTAAAAATTCGTTATTTTTATTAACTTCAATTGGTCTCATACCTATCGTTCTATGAGGTGTATTATTATATTTATTAACAATATTTTGAAGTAAATCTAACCACTTGTAACTTCCTTGTTCACTAAATGCTTGCCACATTTTACCCTTTAAAGTTCTATTAAGTCTTTCTACAATGGAAGCTTTTTTATCAGAAAAAGTTGAATAATGATTTATATTATATTTATCTAGTAATAATTTTACTCTAGAATTGTAAAATTCTGTACCATTATCTGTTTGAAAATGACGCATTGGGTGTTTATCTAAAATAGGTTTCAATGCTTTTTCTATTTCATAAGCACTTTTAGACTTTATTGGAACTGCTATTGCATATTTACTAAAACAATCTATTATCACTAGAATATATTTATAACCTTTATTTACTTTAGAGAATTGTATCATTTCTACAAGGTCAGCCTGATATAAATCATTTAATCCCTTTACTTCTACATAACGACTAGGAAAATTTTTTCGCACTTGCTTATGCAATTCTTTAGCGATTTCTCTTCTCACATTGATGTTCATAGTTTAGTAACTGACGAGGAAATGAAATAAGAAAGCAGTACACATTATAATATGAATACAATATTTATTACAAATTTGCTAACTTACAATCTGGTTCTCCTACGGTAACTTCACAATCAATACAGGTAACATCATCACAAAATACAATACAAAAAATAACACCTTATCACTTCTACTAAACGTTTTCTAATGATATAGACATGGTGTCTAATTTAGTTACAAGTTTTTTAAAACGATCTAAAATCTCTGTAAATGACGTTTTTGAACATTTTATTCCGAAAATGGAAAGATCGAAGGTTTTTGCACTAATTAACTGATTAGAAAATTCATCAAATTCAAAATACGTTTCATTTTGAAAGAAATATAATAATCCATTTTTATACCTAAAACATGAGCCAATACACGGTGGTATACCTGGTAATCTTTCATATATTAACCCATAATATTTAACTTTGAATGAGCATTCATTAATTTCAGCGAAATATATTTTGTTATAGAAAATTAGAGTATGTCCATTGTACGTATTAACCACTCCATTAATAACAGATGCTTTTGGTAAATTTAAATCTATACAATGTTTTGGATAATTACTTACAAGATTTAAAGAAGGAAAATCAATCATATATATTAGACAATCAATAAAAATAACTACTTCGCCTGACGGTCTTTGATAAACATGAGATATTTTTGTAAAGTTTTGTGGAAGAAAAGGCAACCAATCAGGTAAATACAAAACGCTGTGATATGAGACTTCCCCTAACTTAACAAGCCAAACCCATTTCTCATGAAAAATATATAAATGATTATGTACTATTAGAAAAGTGTTAATATTTTTTAAATTACATAGATTTGGTTCTACAGGTGTAATTGTAGGTGTTGAAACTGTAGTCACTGGGGGACGTAATGTCGTAGACGTTGTTGAAACTGGTAAACGAGGAGGACCATATAAACTTTGTATTCCTAAAATGTCATCATATCCTAGTTTAATTATTTTGTCATTATAATAAGGAAACATAATAGCTTTACGGTCATTTGAATGTCCTAAGCCTAATGCATGTCCGATTTCATGCACTAAAACATGTAGTAAATTTGATTGATCAGATAAACAATGCTGTGCTACACACCAATTTTCTTCGTTGTCTATATGTATTTCTACAGTCGATCCATCTGCAATTGGGAAAAACGAATGCGCTAATACACTACCTCTGCCATCAAATGCATATGGACAATAGTATTGGTTTAGTTTTTGATATTTATGACTAAGATATTTGTTTGATATTAATATATCTGGACTATGTATATTATGTGAAAATGAAAGATCAGAATTACTTTCCCATATTTTAAACGCTTGTTCAGTAATTTTTAATACATTAGAATTAGCGTAAGAATAATGCCATTTAATATGTAATTTTTTCCATTTAACTGTAGAAGCAGAAAACCCAGATACATCATCTCGTACACCACACCGTTTAAAGTTCATTAAATTTAACGTTTCATTATTTAATTGACCATCTAAGGATAAATTATAGTACTCTTGAAAAATAAACAAAGCGCTGGAAAGTACTGTATTATTCACTGCAGTCAATGTTTCATTACTATTTTCCAAAAATCCAAAAATCTGAAGATATTGCAATGCATCTAATGTATTATTACTTGTATAAATTTTACTTTCTGTTAAAACTAATATTAATAAAACACAAACAAGGATCTTCATCATTAATTTAACGTCCTAACTATATCACATACACTTTACTACTAACCATTTTCATACATAATTGCTACCTTTTCACTGCAATACAAATTCTTCTTCAATATCGTCCAGCAATTCCTCAACATACTGGTCGAATTCATCTTCATTCATGTCCTCCGTAGTTAAAGGAGACTCTGCAACAACTTCTTCCGCAAATTTATTTAAATAGTCCTGAATGGATTCAAAAGTTTCTTCAGGAGGAGCCGGTTCTACATTCATGCCTTCCGTAGTTACGTGAAACTCAGCCGCCAATTTATTTAAATAATAATGAATGGATTCCAAAGTTTCAACTGTTTCTTCAGAATACTGGTTGGAAAAATCCATCAAGTCTTCGTCGATCTCCTTTAACCTTTCAGTCAGCGTTTCGTGAGACTGAGACGTTCTTAGGATGGTGCTGCATTCCTCCAAATACTCCTTATTTTTTTCCCACCATTCCTTGTAAGGCTGTCCTTCAGGTGGACATTTTTTAATACGTTCAGCCGCAGCGCTCTCCTGGTTTCTTTTTACGGATTGCTCTATTTCCATTTTGCACAGTATAGTAATTAGTAATATACTAGAAACTAATTTAATAGTTGAATAAAAGCGTAACAATACAGACTGATGTTCGTGTTCTAAAGTTACCAGTATTTAAAGCATAGTACAATAAAAAATACTAGATTGCATTGATCTCATTAGTCACCATCATTTAAAGATACGTTTTAGAAATACTTGATTGCGATGCACTCGTTTTATATACAATTCTTAGAAATCGATAAATTACAAGAATCTGTTTGATACTAACGTCAATCGAACGAACCATAACTTTTTATTAACGACCCGTATATTTTTATCAATCACCCGTAACATTTTCTTAACGAACCAGAACTATTGGCGTCAACACATATACGATTCTTAGAAATCGATAAATTCCAAGAATCTGTTCGATACTAACGTCAATCGAACGAACCATAACTTTTTATTAACGACCCGTATATTTTTA
>JAGFPH010006171.1:59680-83606 GCA_018207615.1 Philaenus spumarius | reverse complement strand
GTTTGGGGAGATCAAAGTTATTAAATCGCGATCTCTTCAAAACTACCTAACGGATCGGAATGAAATTTGGTATGTAGCTTCCTCTAGGGCCATAAGTGTTCACTAAAAAAAGGTTTTTAAAATTGGAAATTTTAGGGGGGTTTTGGGGGTAAAAATTACTACATCAAGATTTCTCCAAAATTACCGAACAGATTGGAATGAAATTTGGTATGTAGCTTCCTCTAGGGCCATAGGGGGCTGATGAAGGAAGGGTATGGAAAAGGTGTGGGGCTGGGGGGGGGGGGGGTTTGGGGGTCAAAGTTACTAAATCACGATTATTTGTCGCATCTATTTTGCAAAAATAATTATGCAATAGCGGAGCATTGCCGGGTCAGCTAGTGTATTTATTTTATAACCTGCAATATATTATCTATTACTAATAATCTATATATATAAAATTCAATGTATGTCCGTCTGTTTGTACGTTTGTCTGTTTGTACGTTTGTCTGTTTGTATGTTTGTCCTTTATGCGTTACCAAACCGTCCATCCGATTGCTTTGAAATTTTGCATAGTAACACAGGTTAACCCTGGGGAGGTTTTAGGCCATTTACCGAAGTCCTAGTACATTAGGGCTACGCCCCAGTGGCCTTAAAAGCTTCAATGTTAATCTTATGGAAGGTCAATCTTAAGGAAGAAGAAGAAAGATTTCTTTTGATTTTATCAGGGGCACAAAAAACAGCTGTTCGTATGAAAAGCTTAAAACAGCTGATTTTGATCAACAACTGATTTGGATCAAAAACTGAATATAATTTTAGGTTAGGCCTACAATGAACTAAAACAACAATTATTGGGCTAATTATTTAAGATATATAAAAGCCAAATACCACTCACTTAAAAAGAATACAATTACGTTAAAAAGATTGAAAATAACAACCACCACGGGCAACGCCGTACGGGTCAGCTAGTATCAGATAATTTAATTTGTAGTTTCGTTTAAACACAGTATTGGTTGTTGTATGGTTTGATATCGTACGATAAATAACCTGCTCGTGAACTGGGATTTGATCACTACTAGAATATATTGCGCACATAAGTTCTGTTCTACGTAAAGCTTAGACAATTTAACATAGTGAATACTAACAAAAACCTGTTCTAGTAGAGTATTTATACAATTAACTATCATTTAATGTTTAATATTCATTAAAAACTACGACACATCGTTAAATCGGAAGTTGAACATTTTTTGGTGGTCAAACAGACAACAAATTTCCTAAATTGTTACCTTTAATTGGGGTTAATTTGGTCAAATGGAATTACACACTCAATATGTGTCATTTTAGGCTTTTAGGAGAACATTTTTTGGATGGGGGTGGCAAACCCAACACTGTTAAGTTACTGTTTCTGGTACATCCTTTCATGTGTAATAATGCAAATATGTAGAATATAAGAGTATATCACATCTTTTATACGTAAAGCACAGTTTTCATTTGTCCGGTAGTTATATGCAAACTAGAATTTCAAAGTTTGTATTAATGAAAACTGATGAATGACAGTATTTTGTATCTGTGGATAAATGCATCAGGGCACATTTGTTATTATTTCAAAACTAGAGTTTCTACTGAAATGTATCACGTTCAGTTTACTGTCCTGGCTTCAAACAATTCCTGATACTTTGTTGTTAAAGTTCTAAAAACATGTTGTTGCTTTAACTACCCATATTTGCGAATTAGTTTATCCTAAAATATTGCTTCAATGAAACAAAAAATATGCAGTTTTCTAATACTAAAGCAACTTAATGCTTAATTAAATAAATACATATTTCTTTACCTGTTAAATTACAGGGATAATAACAATAAGAGACATAAAAGAGGTCATACTTACTGTATAAAATAAAATTAACATTGAATAAGTTAAAACCTATGCAGGATTAAATTTCTGAGAGAATTTGAGGATTTTAAAATGCACTTTTAATTGGATTTAACAAATATTTTATTGGAAAATAATTTTTTATCAAATGGCAAAGTAGTAAACTGTACCAAATGTCAAGGTTGTATCGCTTAGGTTATTAAGGTCAATATACTTTTTGCAGAGAATGGCCTGACAAGGTACATAACATACATAATATGTATATTAATTACTGTAGATTACATCGTCTAGACAGTAGCGTGCGCTATTAATTTACAACAGAAAATTGATTTACAATTGCCATAATAATAATCTATCTGTCACTGCGCATGAGCCATCGTGATCTGTCCATCATGATCACGCTCCAAAACTTTGTGTATTAAAAGTAAACACATTTTTTTAGTTTCGTGGTAGCGATTGCGAACTGTCAGGAAATATTATAAAAATAGTTCTGTAACTTTTGAAAATTCTGTTTAAATTTTAATTATTTAATCGGAATGGAAATTAATTTTAATTGCGACCCAAATTCAGAGTTGCGTAATTTTAAAGAAAAGAAACACTAAACAAATTAATCATTTTGTCTACCTTGTTTCAATATAGCACCCACAAACATAGCAATTTAATTTAATTCGCAGAAACCAGAATCTTATCAAATGGTTCTGAAGATAAACACTTTTAAAAAATTTGAATTTCGGGAAAATGCAAATATATAATAGGTATATGTTTATAAAGTTAAGTCAATGTTTAAAAAGTTATGTCAATCACTAGAAAGTTAACTCAATGATTAAAAAATCATGTTTGTCCTTGTCAAAAATATCAAAAAAGCAAAATCCAAAAAGTTCCAGTGTTCGGACATAATCTAGGGACACTTAGATTAGCAAAATGACACAAAAATCATGCTCTATACTTTCATGGTTCCTGAGAAAATGCCACCAAAGTCGTAAATAAATTTGTTGCTTTGTAGTTCTTAAAACAGAATATCTTTAAACATAAAATGAGCATTTCCAACAGTTTAAAAATAAAGGCTAAACAATAGAATTTTGCTGGTTTACTGCTGATTTCTTTAATAACGAATTCCAACTGAAAAAAATAATTTGATATTAGACATAATTTTTAGTTAAAGTTTAAACTAAAAATAATCATTGTCTTGGATGTTTGAAAACATACTCTATATTTTTATGTACAATTATTAAAAAAGCAAAATTCTAAATTGGAATGAAACGTAGTGAATGTAATTGTATAGTACTTGTGAAAAAACAATTTTAATTAATTATGAGAATCTCGAATAATTTTACAAAATAATATAAAATACTGTACCTATGAAATAACACTCGTATTGTAGACGTTACTGCTAAAGACCTGTTTGCATTCAGAGTAGTGAAAAGCGAGTGTACGTACGTGAGTAACTATATAATAAATAATTAAACAGCTGATTTCACCCATCATCTGTAATATTAGCGTAGTTAACTTTGAGGTTATGTTTACAACTTCAATCAATAATACAATGTCTTGTGAGGTGGACTTTTTTAAAAAACAGTTAAATAACAAATGTAAGCTATAATACGTTATAAGATTTGCTTTAAGGTCATAAAATAAACATAAATACAACCATTTAACACCAATATATTATTCTTTATTTGTACAAATTTAAAGAAGAGATACTACCAATTCATTTAGTTTCGGAAACATTTTTACATCTTCATATTACATATAAAGATATTTTGTTAATAAATTCTTCATTATAATATTAATAATTTCTGAATCATTTAATATATATATATATAAAAACGCAATTAAATAGCAATACAGTATTTTTATCTTTACTTTGAAATATAATAATGTATATAATTTAAAAAATTTCATAAATATTCCTAAAGCTTTATAATCCTTATAATTGTACACATTTACTGAGTTAAAAATCACCCTCAGAAAAATTTCTATCTAAGGAAGGCCTAGATAAAGTTTGTTGTTTTAAATTAGTATTTTTATAAATGATGTATTTGTGATGTGTACCTAATTAATCTTTCTGTGATTTTTTCACGGGGCTTATGAGTATTAAACGTAATTATTGTAACAGTAGGTATCACTATGTATAATATTTTATTTGATTAAACACTGTTTTATTACATGATTTTTAATTACTTTTAACCAATTTATTAAACTTGGAAGGTTTTACAGTTTAGGCATTAAAAAAACGCAACAATTGGTTAAATTACATTAAATTAAAATACTGTAATTTATAAACTAACATATAGTATTTAATTTAAGACTTTTCACAGTTTCTATTCTTTACTTTGTTTTATTTGTTGGTATATGTAAAACATTCTTCTGTGAAAGTAGAAGTCAGGGTTACTTCTGTGTGTTGCCCTGCAGTACAAAGTTCAGGGTTGAAGGTCATTTGACTGTCAGAAGTATTTTATCTTTGTCAAGGCTAATAATTTGAGTAAAACATGTATATATTCTTTTTGTTGTGCGACTTTAATGTTAGCATTTTAATACTATGGTTTTGTTAATTAAAAATAATTTTTTCTATGTTTAAATTGTGTATTGCATGGTATTCTTAATTTGTTTTATGTAAACCAATGTATATTACCTAATAAATGCCTAGAACAAATTGGTTTTAATTAAAATAATTAGTATACAGTTTTTTAAGAGTTGCACATTCTGGGAAAGTATTATTTTTTAATTAATTATTAATTGAATCCATTTTTGATTATTTTATCGTTATTTTGGTTCAAAATTTACTCTCCAATCTAGGCTGACATAGTCGACAACTTCCTTAATTATTTATGTTTAAAACATTTTGTATCCTAATTTGTATACAAATTGTAATAAAATTATGAAACATATTGTTTAACTTTATAAAGCAAATATGTTTTATATACTATACTAGCTGGCCCAATCTGGCTTTGCACGGGTAGACAAATTAAAGTTAAATGTATATTAACAAAAACAAAAAAAAATCATTAAATATAATATACTATGAATTTCTTTTGAGGAATTTTAGTAACTTTAACCTCCTCAACCCCCCCCCCCCCCTAAAATTTCCAAATTTTGTTAAAACCTTTCTTAGCGAGCACCTAGGGCCCTAGAGGAAGCTACATACCACATTTTATTCCAATCAGTTCGGTAGTTTTGAGATTTCGTGATGAGTCAGTGAGTGGTATTTCGATTTATATATATGGTAGGGGCTCGCTCCTTGCTCGCTTAGCTAACCAACCCCAATTAGCGCAGCAAATGCAAACAGTTTATTGTATATATTTATATTTTCACTTGAATGACTATTGTTTAAGACACAGATTTTTTATATTTATAAAGAAGAGAGTCAATTTTAAGTTATAAAATATGACGGTAAAGCAGTAGGCCTATTTCAAAATGGTAAAATAGGCCTAGCTATGAACTGAAATAATTTCAATAGTGATAGGTGATTAAATTTTGATATAGTAAGTCTTTTTCGTTGTTTGTGTTTGCTATTACCCAACCTAAATAAACTGTTGGTTGTGAATCGAGTAGGGAGCAAATTATATATATTTTTTGCGTTCTATACTTAAGACCTAAAATTTGTCTCGTAATATTTTTGTCGAGTTCAGATTATTAGAATATTACCAGGTTATCTTTATTTGTGTGTCAGGTTATGAATAGAGTGATTGTTGTCGGTGGACCATTTTTAATATAGTTAAGCCAGCACTATTAATGTGGCTCGCCACAGCTCAAGATTAATTACCTCAGATTATATCATTGTAGTTTATCCAACTTGGCCAGACTGAAGAATGGACAGATTATAAGGATTGTTTTTACTCTTTACAATAGATTTGTGGAATATTTTTTTAATATCATTACCACTTGCAAACTTATAAGTTATGCACTATTATTGACCCAAACCGATATAACAATAAAACAAAATGTTTAATAACAATGCTATTAATTTGAACTTACAATCATTATTAGATGCAAATCCACTAAACTGTCTTTGATAGCCTATTGTATGAAATAAAAACACTTCCCCACCCTTCACGTAAAGAATATAGAAAACCTTTACTAAAGGTTCTATACAAACTCTGAATTACAGAAAGTTAATTTAAAATGTATATTAATGTAATGGATTATTGAATGCAGACATTGTAATTCCAACTCTGACCCCACTTTTGTGAACTATATTAATTACAATTATAAACGACACACAGTTGTGTTACTATATTATGTCGAAACTTTCTGGTAAAACTGTTTTAAAACCTGTCAAGTGAAATATATTGTCCGGAGCAGGAGGTAATGCTTCCGTAGCGATATTAAATGCATTTAGATTTAACTTTTGTATAATAAATATACAAAAATTGAATTTGTACGGATAAGTAAATTATGTAAACAATTCATTTATATATCGAGCTAAATTATATGGTCGTAGTTTTGTTTAATGAAAACAATTTAAATGTAATAATAAAGACAAGTAATCTGGACTATAACGTGCTCTTTATTTTGATTTTTAAATACATCTTATTATTATATCTAAGTTAATTGAATGTTTTCAATGTTGGTACAGTAAACGGCTAGTTATCCATCTATAATCAGCTTGGCCGTGACTGAATGGCTGACTAACCACCATAGAACCAAAGTGGAACAAAAATTTAAGATACAAATATGAAAATTTAAATATAAATTCTATGAGTTGATAGACGGAGACTAAGGAAGGATTTTGCAAAAGTTTTATTTTAAACTGTCAACGTTTTTAAAATTCATCGGTTACCTATAACAGATAAAATAGATGTTGAATAAAAAGCTTAGCAACACATGTTTGTTTACATTAAATTACCATAGCAACCATTGGCATATTTATAATCAGTTTATTATTCTTCACAATCAACAGCTTTTTCGGTGATGTAAGCAAACTAAAAGCAACGAAAACTGCTGTATTATAATTCAATTCAAACATCTGTTGTTACTTATTATACATAAAACAGATGATTTGGATCAAACTCTTAAAATAATTCACTATTTAACTAAAGTTAAACACAGTTTAAATCTCCTCTACTACATTTATACAACTCCCAGCTTTAAATTTATTGTTTTGACCAACAGCTTTATCTGCCATAGTTACAGTTTGTATTCCGCTATTGTGACCCGGTGACCTAGTTACAACATTTCACGTGTAACTGAGTAATGCAGTCTCAGTGTAGACTATGTATTCTTTAAAGTAAAAACAGTTGGTGTTGGGTGAAACTCCGTAATAGAGTACGAAATAATAAAATAGAAAAATGTCATATGTTTCAGTTTTGTGCATATTCGCCCTACTAATTAAATTAAACCAAATATCTAAATTTTATATAAAAAAAAAAAAAGAAAAAAAAAAAAAAAAAAGAATTATTAAGGGTTGGCTCTAGTAAAACAGAAAGCAACCTGCGACTCCCTATAGCGGCGGTAGGTTACGCGGACATTGCACATCCTAAATCCATTTAAAACCCGCAATTATTCAAATAGCTTTTTTTTTTTAAATACCAAACTCTTGGGGACAAAATTCTTCATCCGAATGGCTTGGTAATTTTTCGCTATAACTAATAGTTACAACGTAAAAAATATTTAAAATCACCCTATAGCGGTGGTAGGTTACACGGACATTGCTCAGCCTAAATCCATTTAAAACCCGCAATTGTTCAAATAGCGTTTTTTAAAAAATACCAAAATCTTGAGGACGAAATTCTTCAGGCGTATGGCTTGGTAGTTTTTCGCTAGGCTATAATTAATAGTGACAACATAAAAAAATATTAAAAATCAATGTTTTAAATTGTTAATAAGTATTGAGCAAAATATTTTTCTTAATTTTTAAAAACCATTTGCATGCATATTGACCATAGCTTTAAAACGACATATCGTTTATAATTTTCCGATCAAAAATAAAGGAAAAATTTGGATTCTAATTTAACATTGGTTTTATGGAGTGTCAGCCAACATGGCCGACAGCTACAGCCGACCCTTAAGATGAATTTACTGAAATAAATTGGAAATTTTATATAAATATAAAATAATTATTGGTTTTTAAGAATTGTAGATTATTTATTGTTTATTATATACATTATATTACTAGCTGACCCGTACGGCGTTGCCCGTGGTGGTTGGTATTTTCAGTCTTTTTAACGTAATTGCATTCTTTTTAAGTGTTCAGTGAGTGCATGGTATTTGGCTTTTATATAAATAGATCTTAAATAATAAAAGCACCATTGTCATTATAATGAAAGATCTGAAATTATGATTTTAGTAACTTTAATCCCCCCAAACACCTCCTAAAATTTCGAAATTTTTTATACCCTTTCTTATTGAGCACTTATGGCCCTAGAGGAAGCTACATACCAAATTTCATTCCAATCCGTTCGGTAGTTTTGAAGAAATCGTGATTTAGTAATTTTTACCCCCCAAACCCCCTTAAAATTTCCAATTTTTTAAAACGCTTTGTTAGTTAACACTTATGGCCCTAGAGGAAGCTACATACCAATTTTCATTCCAATTCGTTCTTATAGGGATTTTTAGTAATGTTGACTACCTGAACCCCACAAAATTTAAATTTTTTTAACCCTTTCTTAGCGATCATCTACGGCCTTAGAGGAACCTACATACCAAATTTCATTCGTATTCATTCTTATAGAGATTTTTAGTAATTTTGACTCCCCCGAACCCCCAAAAATTTTAATAATTTAACCATTTCTTAGTGAGCATCTACGGCCCTAGAGGAAGCTGCATACCAAATTGCATTCCAATCCGTTTGGTTGTTTTTGAGAAATCGTGATTTAGGAACTTTGACCCCCAAACCACCCTAAAATTTCGAATTTTTTAAACATATCTTAGTGAGCACCTATGGCCCTAGAGGAAGCTACGTACCAAATTTCATTCTAATCCGTTCGTTAGTTTTGAAGAAATCGTGATTTATTTACTTTAATCCCCCTAAACCCCCTAAAATTTCGAATTTTTTCAATACCCAATGCATTAAGAAATACTATCTCATAAGATTAGTTGCTCAGTGAAGTACAATAAAAATACTAAATTAAAGTTATATTGTAGGAAGGCAGTTTACTATATATCTTCTGGCATACAAACTGATGTATATGTAATTTAAATAAAGGAACATTAGCGATACTGTATTATTAAAAATCCCTCGTACAAAATAGCATACAAAAAAAACAAAATACATTTAAAACTGTTACAAAATACATAAACAAAGCAGCGGAAGAAAGGATAAAATATGTTTAACTCGTGTAACCAATAATAGTTTAACCAGTGCTTCAGGCAATTCTAGTTTCAATTACAAACAGGGAAAGACGTAGGCAACGCAATTAACTGAAATTTTTGTATTTAGCTAATCTTACAAATACAAAAATAATAAAGCAGGGACTGACGACACAAGTGAAAACTATTATAAATATAAATCTTTGGTTTCATTATAAATTGTATTATAATTTATATCTTTTCCCATTAAATATTGAAATCTATAAAACAAACATAAACATGATTTTCTATAGTCAAATAATAATAAAAAACATAATTTTAGGTTAGGCCTATACTGAACCAACACTCTTTCATTAATAAATTTGCATTCATTACTATAAAACCAAGTTAGCAAATTTAGATATTTAAAAACAAACGTGAAAGCGCTATGTCCATTTTAGAGGTATCATAATTTACAATAATTTAACACAACTTAAAAAATTAGGAAACGCAATGTCCACTTCACACAGCTACTAAAAAGTAAAATATTTTAACTCAACTTAAAAATTAGGAAACACAATGTACATTTCATCGGCTGTGTGGCGTGACTAGATCCACACAGCTATTGAGTTTAAGACTTTTAATGAACCACGATCCAATTATTCCGACGATTTCTTCTTATTTTACACTAAACTGGTTTATATAAGTATATTTGTAAACCAACGAAGAAGAAATCATTGACGAAACGCAAAGGGTCACACTTTAAGTGTATATCGCTAGTTCGTATATTTTACCTCATGCAAAAAGGGCTTGATGCGTCTAAAGAAGTTTTTACTTCACAAAGCATTATTGCTTTTGGCAAGAAGTACAAGTTTTAGCTATTTTAGACTTGTAATAGACCTCGCTCGTTGAAATAACAAATGTGGTTTTGAACTTAGGTTAAATATAGTGTGCCAGTAAGCAGAAGGTTCAGAAACATTATTTTGAATTTCCCGCGTTTCTGGGCTTTCTTTGCTTGAGCTTTAACTGCCAAAGATTTTCTTTTAGGGGGCATTGTGTTTTATTTAGGTTAATTATGCGTAAGGTAGCTAAAAATATCGCGTTATTGAGATAAAACATAGAATTAAATATTTACATACTTAAATAACTAAAGCATAACAATGTATTTACAGTTCCATGTCATATTCCAATATTAGAAATAATGAAAACAAACAATGTTAAAGCGTCGTGTTAGTGATCTCAACCCATGTACCAACACTTCCCACGCTGTCCAACGGTAATTTTTTGTATATTTTTTATCGCCACGAGGTTTTATTTGTTTCATCTCATTTTGTAATTCAAGTAAAGCTACGTCAAATACTTTTTGCAATAATAATTTACAAGTATACAGTTCAATTCTTTGATTTATTCTCTACACTTTCTGATAATAATATGTAATTTTTGGGCAAATGATATAGTATTCCTAAATTACTATTCAAAATAGGCCTAGTTTTGTTAGCAGTCTTGTAGTAGGACCATAAATCTGGTGTTTTCAAAATTTAAAATTGATAAATATTTGTATACAGTTCTATTTAGAACTAAATTACGAAACTTTTTTATGTTTATGAAAAAAACTTTTTAATTGTTTACTACTTTTTATAAGGCCTAAAGTTTAACTTTTTTTTCCCCCCCCCGTTACTGAGCATGCTTGTTTCTTGAGCTAATAACTCTACAGAAAAGCTACGGAACACTTTTGAATTAGTTTAGAATAAACGTATAAAAACATGGTTAAAATAAAAAAACTTGAACGATTTTTAACAAATTTGAAGTTTGCGGCCGTTTTGTGAGCTTGCCGTTTTAAAGATACAGAAAAAAAATCAAAAATACAATTTTGTTTAAAACCAAATTTGCTACTGGCAACATGTTATTAGTTTTTAAATTCTACTTACGGATAAGACACAAACTGGTTTTGGAAAAAAGCTTATACTGAGAGAAACGGTGCGTCCACCATTTTTATTTTATTTAAGGGGCTAAAAATAAAAAATGGAAAAAACCGTATAAATACCTCGCTTGGCCTAGGAATAAGGAACATTCATGCAAAAAATCATCACAATCGGTCAAGGCGTTTGGCCGTAATCGTGAGACAGACAGACAGACACACATAGACGAAATGCCGAACGGTCGAGTTAAAACTGAGACCTCGCTTCGCTCGGTCATTTACTTATTCATCAACGTTTCTAAGCATGTTATCAAAGATCAGTAAATATTTATCCTTTTAATTTATTTACTTTTATACTCGAAATATTATTTTATTGCTTTAACTTCATCCACTAGATCATATATATATATTTTCATATGACATGTCGTCACATTAATTGTAAGAAAAAAAATATAAAGATTACAAATAAAACATGTCATTTTTCTTATCAATAGAGAAATATATAAAAACACATTACACTAATCATTATTTTAATCAGATATTTAAACTTTATTCCAAACGAACCCTATTCTTATTTCACTTTCTTGGTAACAGAGTATGAATTGTTATAGTCCCAAGAGATTATTTTAAATTACGGTTCAGTGCCCACAGTTCCAAACATTTTAAAATTCGTCTCAATTCTCCTTCATAAAATGTACACTCAGTTTTTTCTTGAGGTCATGAATCTATCTAAAAATATACATTTTAGTATCTAGATGTTCTTAGTATTTAGAGTTTTCTGGTCTAGAGCTACTACATCGTTCCTCCTGAACATCATTTACCTGTTCCTGGGATTACTTGTATTTTTTGCATCCGAAAAACTGTGCGATTATTATACATTTGGAACCGTTAACAAGTTCTAACCTACTTACTGGCTTTTGAATTACAAAAATTTGTTCTTTCTTAATTTGTATAACTAGCACGAAATATAAGAGAGTTAACAAAATATAATAAATTGTGTTAAACCATTAACTGTCACTATTTTGGTCACATTTTTCTTCTTTACCTCAACAGTACTTGTTCAAATAAGTATTTTTGTGTTGCACGACTTTGCATTCTTTCTTGTTAGACTGCATTGGGTTTAAAAAAAACCTACCTAATAATTCTTTGATTACCAAAGCGAGAATCCAAGATATTTATTTGAAACATTGTTTAAATTTGTTAATTTAGAAATTATATATTCACCAGAGAAGAGTCTATATAAGGTTAGAATACGTTACTCACAACTTAATACTTGATTTGAGAAAGATAAAGTGCATGATTGACGATACATACAGGAATATGAGGATAAAATATCGCTTATAAAAGGAATCTTTGTTGAAGTTTATGCTCTCAAGACGGACATTCGGGTTATATTAACGAGCATTAAAAAGTCGTTAAACGATAGTAAGTGAAGTAAAAGCACTTAACTAACCAGTATAAGATTATAAATCTGTCAAACTGTATGACGCAGCTCTAAGTAAGGGCTCCTTATGACGTCATAGTGTGAGCTAATATATTGTTACTAGTAGACTGTGAACTCTAGGATGTTTTATAAATGTCTCAACTTTCATTTAATAAGCTTAACATAGATTGAGTAATATTTGTGATTTTATGTTTCGATTTTCGATCTTTGTTGAAAAACTGTAGAAACATTAATAATATGAACAAATTATTGTTTTCAGCTGGTTTATGAAAAAAGTGTGGAACATTATATTATATTATGTAACTCGAAAATATTAATTCCATTTCCATTAATGTTTATTCAGTAAATTGTAATTGATATTAACTTTGTACATGACTGCTTGCCAAAAATGAACTGATAGCGGTGATCGAAGTAAACAATAATGTAACTATGGTAATTTTGGCTTAAATATCTTTTACAGGTTAAATTATAATCAATATAATATGTAAAAGTAACACATAACAAACAAATCTGTACCCGTATACATATTATAAAGCGGCAAAATGTGTTTGTTTAACTACTACTGAATCGATTGAAAAAAACAAAACTATAAATACAAATAACAAGCTGCACTATTCCTGAATTACATAGGCTATAGTTAATTTTGTGTTAATAGTTGAAACAATCTCTAAAACAATAAAATTATTTGCTATACTTTCCTTTATGTTAAACAGACGAAATGTTTTACATTTATTTCTTACAAGATTCATAGGCAAAGTAAAGCAGATTTGCATTTGTTGGCTGCTTCCAAGGGCATAGAATGTGAAAATATGCTCTAAAAATAAACAAATTAATTGTTATACTTTCTTTAAGGTAAGAGAACTTAATTGTTTTACATTTATATCTTACAAGGTATATAGAAAAAGTAAACCGTAATTGCATTTTTTCGCGTGCTTCTAAGGGGCGAAAACGTGAAAACAACCTCTAACACAATAAAATATATTGTTATTCTTTCTTCATAGCTAAAGACCTGAAATTTTTTAATTTATCTATTACGATATGCGCAGAAAAGTAAACAGTAAGGTGGACATAAGGCGACTGGGTGCTCTTTGATACAGGAATTGACATTGGTAGATTTGGATGAAACTCACTAGCGGCTGATTCTTGTACAAGGAAAATCAGAAATTATGTCGGATTTAAAACACAATTATTGTACTCGATATAGGCCTACCTTTCGTTTACAGTTTTCAGGCGAAAAAACTGGTACCTGATAGTCCCTATATATATATATTTGTCTCGTAGCACTATTTGTTGATCTTGTGTCAGTTAACATTAATTGTTGATCATTTTGAAACGCTTATAGCTTAAGTTTTAATTATAGTAGAAAGCTAATTATGACACCAATCAATTCAGAATGAAAAACCGCATATGAAAAGTATCATGTATAGTTATATATACAAAAAAATTGACTTAATTTTAACAACACATTGTTGATCCCCAAATTACCTTCTTTGTTGATCGAAGTTCGTTTTTGTTGATCTAGCTTATTGATCAACAAAAAACTGTTAAAAATATGTTTGTGTTTGTATAAAGCGTGTCCCATAAGTAAAGTAACAAACTTCGGGAAATGGTTCTGTAGGTCAAAATAAGGAAAAAAGTTTATATAAATACAAACCCGAAAACGCTTAGTTTTCTAGATATCCGCCATTTTGTTTTTTGTACAAAATAATTATTATCTAGAGAACGGTTTGACTGATTGAGTTCAAACTTGGCATGTAGTTTAACCAAACAATTATGTAGCTCAAGAAATATAAGCGATTAAATCAAATCATTATTTTCAAAATGGCTGCTGTTTGAAAATTTTAAACCTAAATTACTCAAAAACCGTATATTTTAACAAAATATTTCAAGGAAACTTTTTGTAGTCCTTTTGATTTTCTATCGGATGGTGTAACTGCCAAAACAATCGGATTAAGGATAATAGTTCAGTTATGTGTAAATAATTGAGGGCTAAAAAAAAATGTGCGGTTTTTTAGTAATTTAGGTTTGAAATTTCCAAACAGGTGCCATTTTGAAACTCATTATTGGATTTAATCGTTTATTTTTCTTGAGATACATAATTGTTAGGTTAAACATTATGCTAAGTTTGAACTCAATCAGTCAAACCGTCCTTTCTCTAGATAAGAATTATTTTGTATAAAAAACGAAATTTCAAATATCTAGAAAACGAAGCTTTTTCGAGCTTGTGTTTCCATGTACTTTTTTCCTTATTTTGACCCATAGAACCATTCCTCGAAGTTTGACACTTTACTTATGGGACACCTGGATAGTAGTTTTTTTTATGCATTGTGCATGTTATCATAAATTGTTGTGTGAAATAATATAATAATAATAACTTTTTAGCACTTTATGTTGCAATTTTCTACAGATACTACTAGTAAATGTAACACAGAGTAAATAAAACTCTTCCGGAAAACGTGTTATCTTAATAATAGCTGAAACTAGAAACGGGAAGTTTGTTAAGAATGTTCTTAGTTTCATATGAGATGGTGGAGAATTGAAGTTTTATTTAATTAATTATTTAAAACAGCATTATTTTCCAGAAACCCTATCCCGGCTATACTAAAACTAAAACAATAAAAGAAAAATTTAATTTATGTTTTTTTTATTTTGTAATGTTAAAGGTATCGCAGAATTAAATTCCAAGTTATCATTCAACAACGTCTCTTAACTCTTTTGGAACACTCTTTACTATAGTTCAGCTTGATAGAAAATAGAAGCTGTAAATTATGGTCGGAGTGTTTTGTCTTTGCCATAAACCAGGAAAACATCGTTTAGTTTTTTATTTAAAAACAGAAGAAAATAAGAAACAGTTTTGGAAAACTCGTTACGATATCTGCATAGTGGCTAAAACTAAGGATGCCAAATATTAGTAGAAATGTTTTTTCTGCGCCTTTGGAGATAATGAAGGATACCTATTTTTAATTTATAATTTTTAAAACGGAAGAAAATATTTAAATCCTTTCGGAAAATTTTTGACTATATTTCATTGATGGCTGAAGTTGAAAACTTACAATTTGCTAGAAATGTTTCTTTTTATGCCGTAACACATTGCACTAATTACACATTTTGATAATTATTCTTAAACTGCAGAACATATGAAAACTCTTCTGAAAAACTCGTCATCATACTTAGTAACGGAAACAACTAGAAACGGAAAATTTGATAGGAATGTTTTTATTTTGTGTCGTTGGAATACATGTTTTGGTTATTTATTTTAAATCGTAGAAAATAAGAAAAATTGTTACTACATTTCGGCAACTGTTGAAACAATAAATTGTAATTTTTGTAGGCACTTTTTTAATACCGCAGGATTAATGATTAGCTATTTTACAATTTATTTAAAAAGGAAGAAAATATTAAATATCTTGTGGTAAAGACGATTACTTTATCGCAAGAATTACTTCCTATAGAATGGGGTACAGAATGTTTGAATGTGAGTTTTAACTCTCTCGGCCAGCTAGAACAGTTAGAACCAACATCAGAGTTAATTATGTTTTAACCTATGTGTACTGATTACTAACACTAGATTTACTTATGCACTATGCTGCTACTCAATTTGTATTATGCTAGCACAAACTAAAGACCTTTTGTTATTTACCAACAAGAAATATATATTTTTTTAAACACACATTCTAAAAAAATAACTTTTTTGCAAGAATTATACACAAAAGTCTTATGGGAGTGCTATCAGAATAACTAATCTACTTAACACAGAAAAGTATATGTTTTAGTATTGTCTCCTTTATACTATATGTGATAGCCATGACCGGATTTTTATATAAATTATTTCTTTTATTCGTGGAAAAACAACCACCACTTTCTGAATGCTATAGTATTAAATTCTTATAAACTAAAGTAGATTGCATTAAAACTATCAAATATTAATTTATAGCATAGTCCAGCTACCTATTGTTACCTTTGCTGCACAATGGGTAGTCATATTTATTAGCCCTAATAAAACAAGGAAATGTCGGCTCAAAGAGGCGATGTTAGGTCAGGTACTGGTGACGTATCTTGGTAAACATCCAAGGGGTGGTAAGGGTCGTAAACACTTATAGGCTTGCACTGTGGCCTACAAGTATTCAATTATAACTATTTTGTATATTAACATTACTGACAAAATTATTTATTTTAGGATAAGGAATTAAATTCAATTGTTTAAAATTTTCAAATGTAAGCCTATACGTTTTCGCTGATGGTGCGAGATTTCGTTTGATTGTTTCATTTAGGGGTGAATTGATCAATAGATAAAAGTTCGTACAAATCATTTAAAAGTGATCACTAAATTTAGAAATATGCAATTACATTTTTTATGTTAAATACGAAAATACATGGAGGGGGAAAAGTCTGAGAACGGCTTAATATTTAATTTGGTATATAAGGAAAATTTTAAGTTAGGTGTGATTGAGGACCTACTCTATGTAAATTTCAATTATATTCACAACGGTTTTAAGATATGGATGTGCCGTTTTCAACATTGATTTTCTCTTAAATTTTTACATTGAAATTGTGTATCAGATGACCACTTAATTATTTATAAAAACGTTACATTCAAAAAGGCAGATCCAAGATGGGAGAAATTTTTTTTTACATATTAATAAAATAGTGTTTTTACATAGAGTAGGTTCCTTAATCATACCTACCTTCCAATTTTCCTTACATAACAAATATTAAGCCATTCTCAGACTTTTCGAACACCCTGTAATTATACGAGTATACTGCACTTAAAAAGCATTGATACTATCTCGTCTCAACATATAGATCAGCGTCGAAACTTCACTAGCTTTCAAACATGTAGTGTTGGTGAAAAGTATTTAACTGTTTTCTTATGAACACCTTTAAAATCAATAAACGATACGAGGCCTGGCACATACTTTCTTACAAACATATTTAAATTATTAAACAAATTCACTGTGACTTCATAATTGTATGTAGGGTAGGAGAGGTGATTTATTAAAGTAGGAGATTAACTAATAAATATTATTATTATTGTTATCTAGAGAGATAACTATTCCATCAATTTCGAACAAATTTGAAAAAAGCACGTCAATTATAGGCCTCTATAGATGCACTAAAAATTTTGAAAAACAACCCCCTTTATGGCCAAAAAATCCCAAAAAACAGTTATTATTATTATTAGCTAAACGAGAATTCTTAGAAAAATTTTGTTTTTTTGCATATAGTAGGGTACATTAAAGGCTACAAATAAGCCAAATTTTATCAAAATCGTTAGAGCCGCTTTTTTATAATAAAATAATAACTGATTTTTTGGGGGTTCTTTTGCAAAAGGGGGTTGTTTTTTTTTTTTTAATTTTCAAACCCGTTTTTCGTGAATCCATACAGGCCTACTTGACATGTCTGGTGCAAATTTGTTTGAAATCGATTGAATAGTTTTCGCTCTAGCTTTGTATACATACAGACATATACTACATACAGACACACACACTTCCCCCCCCCCCCCCCACACACACACACAGACACACCCCCACATACATGAATACATACAGACATTTTGTAAAAAAACATTTTTTGGACTCAGGGGGTCCCAAAACGGATATTTCCACAAAAATCTCAACATCGATTTTTTTGCGATCACTGTACATTCTCTGTACTATAGTACAGTATAGTGAGAAAGTAAAAGGGTTTGAATCATTATTATTGTATTTTGTGTAGCGCTAGTCTATACGGTTTGTTATTAAATAGGTTCAGTCCTCTTTCAATGTAGTGACATAGTATGTTTAATTTTTGAGCATACAGTATTACATAATAAAATTAGTAATATTTAGGTAGTTTTCACAAGGAATGTATTTATATATCAAGCTATATGTCATTAAAAACTTGCATTTTACTACAGAGTAAACATACTTTAATTCTGGTCAGGAAGCTTTTGGCAGTCATTACAATAAACTAGGAGAAACATCAATGAGCTTCGCATGCATATACCCTTATAACCTCTGCACAAGTATTTTATAAACTTTTGCATTAAACTTGTAAGTACTCTAACTAATGATAGTAAATGGGAATAATTGTTTAAATCAAATTATTAAGTAAATGATATGTAACAAGAATAATAAGAACTGTTAAAAATAACCAGCATAATTTAGGTTCTCTTCAATATAAATCTAACCTACAGACTACTCAATCAATTATTAATTGATTGAAATCATGAAATCAGCTGTTAATCGAAACAATATAAGTAACAGGTGATTATTGTACCAACACTTAATGTCTTTTATATAGTCAAATATTTGTTTTAAACTATTTAAGATTTTTGCCCATACATTTTAAATATTTGGAGATATAACCAAACTTTAAAGACAAAGTATGTATATGTTTAAAAAGCATTATTTGGTATTTAAGTAGAAATAAGTAGTATTTGCACTAGATCTGATTGTTAGGTAATCATTTTACATATTGTCATTTATGTTTATCAAAAATTCTATATTATTACTGTTAGAAAATTGAAGTTAAGTACTCGAATTAAATTTTGATAGAACTCCATATATCATAAGCAAAGTTTGGTAAAATTGTTAATTCTGAGTAAAACATAAAAATACAAAAATCAATTATGAAAACCGATTACGGCCGCCAACTTAAAACAAAACCATAAAATCAAAACTTTTAAAATGTTCTTTTAAAAGATATTTATAATAATTGGGTAACTCTCAACTACAGTAAATATTTCTTTAAAAATCACAACCATGTCCATAATATACTTTTTTTGCCATTGGAATTTGAAAACAAATATTTCTCTTAGATTAATTTTAGTTGCAAAATATTGAAGTTTTAGCAGAAACCAAGCTAAACCGATTCTGGTATTAAAACTAGTTTCTATAACGATGGATTGACCATACTTTAAAACATTTTTGTTGAGATATTTGCCATGTTAGTTCTGGTTTAAAAAAAAATATAAAGAGGAACGCAGAACTAGAATACTAGAACTGAGGCGTCTGGAAAACAAAAACCTAAGTATAAAAGAATGAGAGAAACCACTGTCACAAGGCACCGGCGTACAAAGAATGAATCTTATTTTTTTTAGGTAAGTCAACATAGGTCTAGTTTTATTTTTCCTATTTAGTTTATACATGTGTTAGTCCTTCACTAGACAACGAGAGTTTATTTATACTCTCAAAATGTCATGCATTACTTCCTATACAAAAATGATTGCAAATGTTGTAACAACAACCAACAACAAAATGTAATAATAAACCGATTAGTTTACTTCCTATACGTAAATTTCCCTGTTATACTACTTTCATTTAAATGTTTGGTACTCATCGACTATTTAAAAGCTTAAAACTTTTAATTCATTATTTAAATGTGTATGGTATAAACCATATTAAAAATAAAAACAATATTATAGTACACTTGCATATCTATTTTATAACAGAAAAATTATTGTTTAATTATTGTACATCTAAAATAGTCATTTTAAAATAATCAAGTAGTCTAGCCATAATTAGAACTCCTATTTTCCATATGTTGCTTAAAATACAATAATATCAACATATTATATCTATTTGTTTTCTTATACCCCTAATATTTGAATTTACACAGTTAATATAGGAAGGTAATAAATGTCAATACAATTATATCTTTAGCTTAATTTGTAGCGCTCTGTAGATATCTTAAATACTCCCCCTCAAAATGCGCACTTTGTTGGTGACTTCTCTTAAAATCATTTATATACTTCAAATGAAATAATCAGAGCGGCCCTACAGCATTTAAATTAAAAGTTTATCTTATTTTGATGGTGAACACTTTATACTGTATTTCATATTGATAAGTCCACTACAGTCACATAGATTTAATGCAAGCTTCATTACGGTATATACATTGTAATTAAAGTCATTAGCACAAGTTTGGAATATTATCATCAAAGTCAAAGTTTTGTGATATAAAGTCAGGGTTTAGAAAATAAAATATAAGAAGAGGGTAATGTTCGTTTTTTGGTAATCAGAATGCCAGAGTTCGGCTTCTTACTTTTAATAGTCGTGGATGACAAATGGTGTCTATTTTGAGCCTTAGGAGTGCGTTTATAAAAAAAGGAATTTAATTTAAAAAACATACACCGCATCTAACAACCATCTGAACAGTGCGTACTAGAGCAAACGAAACAGTTCAGCCAAACACTGAAACACCATAATTTCTTTTCTAAAGAAACTAATTAGAGTGTTTTTTCATTTTTAATTTAACTATTGGAAAAGTGACCAAATTCTATATAGATTGAAATTATATATCATAATCAATGTTTGTTAAAATTCTAAGTTTTGAGTAAAACTGTTAATTAGTAATAAATAAAAATACGCAAACCGTTTATTGTCACCAACTTGAAACGGGAACAAAAAATATATAATTATATTACTAAACGATACTAGTAAACGAGCTACTATACAATGATGATACCTATGTTTGAATTACAAATTTCTTCAAAGTTGCATCCACTACCAAAATATGCCTTTTAGAGCTCTGAAATATGAAATAATATTTTATGCTTAGATTTTTTCATTTCAAAATAGTTGGTTTGCTCACTATGTTATTAGTATGGTGGCCTGTTACACTTTGAATATGTATATTGAATTGTCTTTTTGTTTGTTTTTTTCTTTAAAATACTACATGAAAGCTTAAAACATTTAATTAACTATACAAAGTACAGTATAAACCTTAATAGAACTAAAAATAATACAATATAACATTCGCACATTATTTGTGCAATTTATAGAAAATTAAAATTATTGATGTTTTAAAATAACGAGATATAGTAAAAATAATAAACATTTACCAGATTAAGTAATGATTCCGAAATTTCTAATAAATAGTAGACCCAACTATTTATATTTATATTTTATCTCTTTTACATCTCTTTAGTTTATCTCTATGAATTAACATTTTTATTCCTCCTTAAAAATCCACCTGTAGAGAAAGTATTGCAAATTCTATTAAAACTTTTTGATTTTTGCAAAACCAAATAATTGTTCTTTGGAAAAGTTTAACAATGCATGGATGCTTTACAAATCCATAATACAAATTTGAATTTATTCAGGCTATCAAACGTAACATATAGTTAAGGAGATTGTAATATTCGCCAAAACTTAATATTTTCCCGTTTACTCAACTATGTTATTGACTCTTAAATAAGCTCTTTAAATTAAAATGACAAAAACATACCTTAAGATAGCCTATTTTAATTTACAGCTTTCCTTCAACTATTTATATTGTTTCTCCTTATGATATTTCAAAAGTCGCATTGAGTATTGTAATGTTACAGTATTTAAAAATGGCATGTACTTCAAATCACTGACTTCTTTAAATCTATTTAAATCAACTTGTTTCTAATTGTTACAACTACAAGACGAGATGTAAACTTATGTCTAAATACGTCTAAAATGTGTCTAAAATATGTCTAATCAACCATTAAAGAAATTAAGAAACAATAAAAGATATTTAAAAAACCCTTCTCTATTTCCTTAAAGATCCAATGCTGGCTGAAATATTGAGAACTAAGTTGTTCAGTTGTTAAAAGTGAAAGCCAAATCACAAGACTAGCTGCTACCTGCCCTATCTCCCATTGTCCTTAACGCACCCAAAACGTTCTCAATAACTATATAGTTCAGAGTTTTCTACATATTTGTCAATGGTCAGTTTGTTTCATTTGACCAATGTTGTAAAAAATATGAAGAACAATTTCATCCTAGGTTAGGTAAACTTATATTTCAATTGCAAATGGAAATTATTTGCTATTCAATTAATTCCACTAGCATCGTTGCTTCAATGTTCTCTACTTCTGTTTCCATCGTAACGATTTAAAATGGAAATTGTAAAAAAAACTTAAAGATTGAAATGCTGACGTGAAAATTTTTAAATTTACAATACTCCCCTTTCTATTTTATTTTATGTGTAAAAATTTAGCAAGTGTCTGCTGTTACAGGCACAAAAACGACGCGGCGGTTTTAACAAAACGTTTTACTTTTTTTAATAAATGCTCAATCTCGTTTTGAAATAATACATTAAACATTATAACACACCAGAACAGTTTTGAAACCAAATAAGTAAATCAATGTAATCGTGTACTGATAAATTTAAAATATTAAAATTTTATGTGAACTAATTTCAAATCGTTACTTATTTGGAAATATTACAACAAACCAAAAAGCAGGACAAATAATACCTATAAAATACACTTATCTGTACTATAAATGATGCCATCCATCTAATTATTGATATTCACGAACTTCAATATTTTACTGCATGGTAAAATAAGTTTGGAACACATATTTGGAAATAAAAAATACTTTTAAATGTTGAATACAAAGAAATGAAATAGCTAATACTACTGATAATTTTCATTGTACACTTTGTCTAAAATGAAATATTTTGTATTAAAACCAAAATGTCTTGGAATCTTATCTAGATTTTTAACCGATGCTGTTGATAAAAAAAAAAAAAAAACAGTACTGAAGTAGTATTCACATGAATTGATTACAAACGCAGTTGGTTTTAGTTATTATTTTTGTATTTTGTGTATCAAAAGGCTTATGCGATCTGTTATTATAAAATAAGTATTTTTTCGCTGTCATAGCGTGTTTAATTTTTAAGCATACTAAATGACAAAACTAAATTATTTGAGTTTAAAAAATGTTCAACAGTTTTTAGCTAGTTTATACAATGATTAAATAGCTATATTTTGTTGAAAATATTTGCATACTGGTTTAAAGGCCATGCATTGTACTAAACAGTAGACAAACGAGTGAATATATTCTGGTCAATTCTGGTCCGTAAAAGCTTTTTGCAACCATTTTAATATACTAGGGAATATTTTTGTGTTTCGCACACAAATAGTATTTATTTTATGTATTTCAAAAAAAATTGTCCATTTTAGAAGTACACCCTACTGTTTAAATAATTGTATGCCATTGTTCTTTTACAGTTAGTTAATGTATCAAGTTTATGTAAATTTAAACTAGGACATAACTTTTACAAAAATATGAAATCAATCAAGTTTAATATCTGTATGTATTTCAAGTATTTTCACGACTAAGCAATAATCAATTCAAATGTAGCTATAATTAGTCGTTACAAAATATAACAGTGTTCGAATTTTCAAATACAAAAAACTGTTACAATAAATGTAATTATTGTACTTCCATCTTCCATTTTACATACATATACAATAACATACAAATGAAACTAAAAATTTCGAAATTTTCTATGATACTTATTTATAATTTTCCTATTTAATCAAAAAGTTTATTTGAACTTTAATTTTGCCTATATTTGTCATTCGACTACTCAAATACTTATCAAATACTTGTTGCAAATCTGTTAAATACTTATTAGATTTCGTCAAAATAGTTGTTCTTGAAAGACGTATAAAAATGCTTGACCACTCTACAAATCTGTAATAACTATATGGTTAAAATTTTACTTCTTATAAGTTGTCATAGTGTTT